>PVJN01025848.1:8484-29717 GCA_004026805.1 Lasiurus borealis | reverse complement strand
TCATGCTGGCCTGTCTGTGCTGCAAGAAGGGCGGCATCGGCTTCAAGGTGAGGCCGGGCGGTGGCCCCTCCGGCTCCCAGCCCCGGGGCCTCCGGGCTGCCAGGGCCCAACCCCAGGACCCCCTCCCCCCCTCCGGCCCCTCACAGACCGGGGCCTCCGGCTGCGCACCCCCAGCTCAGGGCCAGGCCTCGGGGGCGGGTGGTGCACCGGGCGGGCCGCCCTCTGCACGGGGAGCAGCCTGGGGCCGGGGGCTCCCGGGCTGGCTGGGAGGGGCTCGCCTGCCCCCGCTGCAGGGCCTGGCTTTGGGCTTCGGGGAAAGGCCTGTGTGGCTGGCATCAGGGCCGGGGGGGGG
This sequence comes from Lasiurus borealis, assembly GCA_004026805.1. NCBI lineage: Eukaryota > Metazoa > Chordata > Mammalia > Chiroptera > Vespertilionidae > Lasiurus > Lasiurus borealis. The sequence goes on along the minus strand of PVJN01025848.1, from coordinate 29,365 downwards.
GTGTCAGAGGGCAGCATGACCAGCGAGGACTGCCCCCCGCCCCCCGGACCCTGCAGGGCGAGCTCCCAGCCCGCCCGGGGCCGTACCCCAGGGCGGAGCCTCCTGAGAACGGGCTGAGCCAGCAAACAGCGGGGGGCAGGGGGGACAGGGGACCTGGGGTGTGGCCCCCCCCAGCAAGCCCGTGGCTGCCCCAGCGGCTCCAGCAGCAGCAGCAGCAGCTCAGAACCGGGAGCCGGAGCCCCCCCAGCAGCACTCGGGCCGGTTCTGCTGACCCAGCAGCCGCCGCCCGCCCACCCCGCCCGCCCACCCGCCGGCCGAGGGTCAGATTCCCGGGCCCCCGAGGTCGCGAGGGCTCTCCGTGCCGGCGCCCACGCCGGCCTTTTAGAGGGACAGTGTGTTTCTCACCCCGCCCCCCGCCCGCCCGTGTCACCTCGTGGGGGGGGGCGCCCCGTGAGGACAATGAACAAGGACTCCCTGTGACCGGCCGGGCGCAGCGGGCTGGTTGCCATCCTCTCGACCCCTCGGCGCCCGGGGCCCTATCTCCCCGTCCCCCCCGGGCCCTGAGCCTCCAGCGGGGCTGAGTCCCGGGCCCACCAGGCGGGCAGAGCTGGGGGTTCCCGGGAGACCCTGGGGCCAGAGCGAGGAGGTTGGGGGGCGGAGGCGGGGCGGGGCCGGGGCGGGCCCCGAGGGCCAGGGTATAAGTCACCCCTCCTGGTGCCGCGTGGGGAGGACCGGGCCCCCCAGCCGGCCCGCGGTGGCTCCTCCTCCCCCCGGCGCCCCCTCAGTCCCGGGACCATGGCCTCGGGACATTCCAGCGCCCGCGCTCCCGGGGGGCGGGCTGCGGGCACCTCGGGGTTCCCGGGGAGCAGGGCCGGCAGCGGTGTTGGGGGCAGGAGCCGGGCAGGATGCTCACGCTGCCCTACCTGCTCGCCCGCTGGGCTGGCATCCTCTGGGGGGCCTACAGGGGGCCCCAGCAGGTAAAAGGCTGGGCCAGGCCGGACCCCAACATTGGAGGGCGGGGGCTGTGCCTCTCAGAGGTCAGGGGGTGGGGATCAGGGGGCCCTCGGAGCTCTGGCCCCGGGCACGGCCCCGGACAGACAGACGGCCGGCCGGCCTGCCTGTGGGGACCCTCAGGGCTCCCGCCTCCCTCTTCCCGCCGAGGAAGTCGAGGCCCCAGGAGAGGAGGGTCACCCAGTGCCGGGTGGGCAGGTGGGGGTCAGGGGGGTGGGGTGGGGTGCCCAGGCCTCCTGGCTCCCCCTCCCACACCCGTCCACTTGGAAGTCCCAGCAGCCCCTGCCTCGGTTTCCCCGGCGGGCAGGGGTTGTGGGTAGCGGAGAGCAGGCTGGGGAACAGACTTTGCCTCAGGCCGCGCCCCGGCCCCGGGGAGGGCGTGTTCCCCAGACAGACAGGTGTGGCCGCACCTTTCGAACCCCGACCGGCCGAGCGGGTGGGGCGGCCGGGGCTCCCCAGGAGGCGGGAGCGGACTCGGCCGGTGATGGCGGCGGCGGCTGAAGGTCGGGCGGCCGCCGGCCCAGGGCTGGGTAGGAGGAGGCCCAGTGCGGGCCTCGGGGGGGGGGCAGCTGGGTGGGGTCCCTCCCCCCAAAAGTCAGGGAGGCTCCTTGTCCGGGAGGCAGGGGCGGGCAGAGTGGGCGAGGGGGCTCCAGGCCCACCTCTGGCCACAACGCGGAGCAGACACCGGCCTTCGGGCGGCTGGTGCCCGGCCAGCGGGCCTGTGGGTCTGTCTGCCGGGGCCGGGCCTTGGGTGAGGGGTGCAGTGTGGGGTGTGTGGTGGGGGGGGTGGGTTGGGGCTTCACCCCCAGCTGGGAGAGGTGGGAGCTCGGCCTGGCGGGGAACAAGGCTTTTCAGAGCCTGCCCCTCCCCTGCCCCCCGCACCCCCTGGACCTCACCGTGGCCCCTGTCCCCCCGCCCCCCGCCAGGAGTTTGAGAATGCCGAGGGGGAGGAGTACGCCGACTTCTCGGCACAGGGCTCCCCGGCGGCCGCCGCCCCCAACGGCCCGGACGTGTACGTCCTCCCGCTCACCGAGGTCTCGCTGCCCATGGCCAAGCAGCCCGGCCGATCGGGTGAGTGAGCCGGGGGGAGGGGCAGGGGTGGGGGTGGATGGTGCCACAGGATGAGGCTCGGGGCTCAGGAGCCGGGATCCTGGGGAGCGGGAGTGCCCCCTTCTGGGGGGACCTGGGGCGCTGAGACCAGGCTGGGGAACAGCCCTGGGCCCAGGGGTCTCAGCCCCCCCGACAGGCTGTGTGCTGGGTGGGGCCCCGTGTGCCGGGAGGAGGGGCTAGGGTTAGGGTCCAGGTGCCTGACCCAGACCCCGCCTCCCCGCCTCATGCCAGTGGCCAGGCTGGGACAGGGGCTCCGTGGTGCCCAGAAGCAGGGCCCACCCCTCAGGGCGAGCAGCTCTCCGGCTCCCTCTGTGGGTGGCCCCTGAATGGTCCTTTCACTCGGGTGTGGGGTGCGGGGCAGGCTAGCCCCCCTCTTCTGTTCCCCGCCCTGCGGGGCCCTGACCGGATGCTGCCCCCGGAGCCCGCCTTCACCCGGGGCTGGGGACCCCGAGGCCCTGGCCTGGTCCTAGAGCAGAGGAGCTGCCAGCCCCAGGGCCCGGCCCAGCGGGGTCCCCCTGCACCCCAACCTCCCGGCCAGCATCTCCACGGCCCGGGCGGGCAGGGACCAGGGCGTCCGTGCAAGGGGCCACCTCACACACCCGCGGTCGGCCCGGTCGCCCTCCGATGACCCTGGGTGGCCGAGCCTGCATCGGGGTGCTGGCCTGGGCAGCTGGGGGGAGCCGGGGCCCCCAGGGGTCACCCCGGGCCTGTGTGCCTGACTCTGAGACTCTTTGAGGCCTAGTGTGTCCTGCGTCGTCATAGTGATGCCCGGGCTCGGACCCCACCTGCCCGGGAGCTTCCCGCACCCCCTCCCTCCGCACCCCTGGGGGCCCCGCAAGGTGGCAGGACGCCCTTTGCCCTTTGGGAAGGCGGAGCAGACGCGGGTTTATGGCTCAGAGCGCCGGCCTCCAGGCCCAGCCCGCCACTCCCCTGCCCTCGTCCGGCCCTTCCTCGTGGGGTGTCAGGTGCAGCGACCGGGACCCCCCCTACGGCCCACATGGCCAGGGATGGGGGACCGCTGAGGCCTCGGGGGGCCGAGCATGCGCTCTCAGCTGGGGAGACCCCAGGCAGAGCGGCCAGCAGGCTGGGGTGCAGGGTGGGGTGGCCCCGGGACTCGGAGCCCCCGAGGGCTCAGCATCCAGGTCACATCCCCGGCCCCTGGGGCAGCTGGCGTGGGAGCAGAATTCGGGGAATCCCGGGGCCGAGGGCGTGAGTGCCCCCCCCCAGCCCGGCCCCTCCCGCCGCCCCCGCCGCCCCCGCCAGCTGGCCCGCGGGAGAATGAGGCCTGTGTCCCCGGCCGGCGGGCCGTGCCAAGCCTCCCCAACAAAGGCCCCTTTGGCCAGCCTGGCGCGGAATGCCAGCCCGCGGCGGGGGCGAGGGCACCGCTCGGCCGTGTCCTCCTTCCCGTGGGCACAGCGGCCCCGGCCCCAGGCCCGCTCCAGGCACGGCTGTCCCGGCCGGAACCGCCCCGTGGCCCGGGGCACAGCCGGCCCAGACCCACCCAGAGCGACGCCCGGTGCGTCCTGCAGGCCCCTGGCTCCCCGGGCTGCGGCCCCCGGGGGTGGCTCCCCAGAACCCACCCGCAGGGCAGCCCCCGGAGAGGCGAGCAGAGGGGGACGGGCGGTGGTGGTGCAGGCGTAACCGGGGACCCTGAGCCCTCGCCCCGTTACAGTGCAGCTGCTCCAGTCCACGGCCCTGGGCCGCCACAGCCTGCTGTACCTGGAGGAGATCGGCCACGGCTGGTTCGGCAAGGTGCGTGCCGGCTGCAGGTGGGGTGGGGGTCAGCAGCACGGGCAGGGGTGGACGGAGGGGGCAGGTGGAAACTGCTTTTCCCGGGAGCTGCCCAGCCTTGGGGTCCCCTCTCTCTAGGTCCCTCCCTGCCGCCCCCTTCCCCCGCCGAGGGGAGCCTTCCTGGGGAGCCGGGGTCTGCAGCCGGGGAGGCTGTGCTGCCCCAGGAGGTGCCCCCCGCCCCCCGCCCGAGAGGCCAGCCTCTCCCTGACCCCGGCCTGGGTGGGGCAAGCAGGTCCCTCAGGGAGGGCCCAGCCCCGGCCGCCGGTGTGAGGCGGGCGCAGGCAGTGTGGCGCCCCCACAGGTGTTCCTGGGGGAGCTGCACGCGGGGCTCAGCAGCGCCCAGGTGGTGGTGAAGGAGCTGAAGGCCAGCGCCAGCGTGCACGAGCAGATGCACTTCCTGGAGGAGGCGCAGCCCTACCGGTGGGTGGCCGGGCCGGTGGGTGGCCGGTGGGTGGCCGGTGGGTGGTGGTGGGTGGTGGTGGGTGGCTGGGTCAGGCGGGGACTGGGGGTGGGGGCGGGGGCTGCCCTGGGCTCCTGCAAGGCAAGCTCTGTGCTCTGCCCCTCCCCTCTCCACCCCCCTGTTCCCGTCCCTGCCTCCCCCTGCCCGCCCTGCCCTGCGTGGGAGCCCGGCTCAGCCTGTCCTCGGCTCCACAGGGCCCTGCAGCACAGCAACCTGCTCCGGTGCCTGGCGCAGTGCGCCGAGGTGACGCCCTACCTGCTGGTGATGGAGTTCTGCCCCATGGTGAGTGCCCGCCCCCCTGCCCCCGCCCCGCCTGCCCACCCACCTGCCCCCGTCCCCCAGCTCCCCTCCAGGAAGGAGAGAGGGCCCTGTCTCCCCGCAGAGAGGACTGCTGAGCCGGGGACCCCTCTCCCCACGCTGTGGGCCTCCCATCTCCCCTAAAGCAAGAAGCCTGCCCCCACCCCCAGAGGCGTCCGCCGACCGTGCCCAGGACCCTCCCCCAAGCCGGCACCCCTCCCAGCCGCCCCGAGGAACCCCGGGCAGACCCAGGCCTGAGGCTCCCGGCCCCTCAGTCCGCCTTCTGGGCTTCTGGCTGCAGCCCTGTCCCCGCCTCCCCGGGGGGAGCCAGGCTGCCCAGCAGGTCCAGGCGGTACCAGCAGGTCCGAGCTGCCCTGACCCGTGGGCCACCGGCCTGGGTCTGTCTCGGCCCCCCATCCTGCTGGCATGGCCCGTCCGGTGGTCCCAACTCAGACAGTGGCCTTGGGAACCCACGGGGCTGGGGTGGGGGAGGGGGGGTGGGGACTGGCCCGGAGCAGTGCCCTGGCCTGCGGGTTCACCCAGCAGGCCCTGCAGGGGCAGTTGGCGGGGGCGGGGGCGGGGGGCCGGGAGGGGTGGTCACAGGCACCCACTCCCGCGGGCGGTGATGGTGCGGCCCCTCCCGGCAGGGGGACCTCAAGGGCTACCTGCGGAGCTGCCGGGTGGCGGAGCCCCTGGCGCCGGACCCGCTGACGCTGCAGCGCCTGGCCTGCGAGGTGGCCTGCGGCCTCCTGCACCTGCACCGCAGCAACTACGTGCACAGGTGAGGGCCCCGGGAGCCAGGGGGCCGTGGGGCCGGGGGAGGGCGGCGTCCGGGGCCCCGGGGCGGCAGGTGTACGGACAGAAAGCACAGGCCGGGGCCAGACCTGCTCCCCAGGACGGCGAGGGGACAGGGGACGAGCCCGGCTGGGCGGCCGAAGTGGGTCGGCCTGGCTTGCCCTCTGCCCCAGAGGCGGGCAGTGCCCCCGCTCTCCCGTCTCCCTCAGGCCGGGGGAGGGCGGCTCCCTCCTGCTTACCGGCCCCGGGGGAGGGGGGCAGATGGGCCGGGGTGACCGTGCGAGGGACACGCCTGAAGAAGGGCCTGGACGTGCCGGCCGTCCTCTCCAACAAGATCCTGGTGCTGAGTGATGACTCGCACCTCCAGCATCAGTGATTTTGTTGAAGAGGGCAGCTGCCAGCCTCCCGCCTGCCGGTGCCCACCGCCCTCCCGCCCGCAGCTCAGGCCCGTCCGGGGCCCCTGGATGCGGCCTCCCCACCACGAGGCCCCCACAGCCCTGCACCCAGACCCCCCACAGGCAGGCAGGCAGGCAGGGGAGGCGCGGCGGCCGAGGCCCCTGCTGGGCTGGAGGCGGGCTGGGGGCACCCCGTGGCTGCAGGCAGGCCCCCCGCCCCCCTCCAGGCCCCGGACACTGAGGCCCTCAGCTCCCCACGGCATGGTGGGCGGGAGGACAGACCACAGCATCCTGGCGGGCCGGCCCCCAAGAGGCGAGGGCTGGAAGGGTCAGCAGGCTGGTGACCCAGAAGAAGTGGGGGTGCAGGACGAGGTAAGGGGGGTGACCGCTGGCCATGCCTGCACCCAGCGCCCGGCCCGGCCTCCATCTCCTGGGCCTCAGGGTCCCGTCCTCCGGGCAGTGCGTGTGGCCGGGTCCCGATGGACCCCCGAAATGCCCGGGGCGGGCAGGGGCGGGCTCAGGGCAGGGGAAGGCGTCACCCTCCCCGCCCGTCACGGTGACGCAGAGCCAGGGTGCAGCCCCTCGGGGGCCTGAAAGCCCCGCTGGGCACTGCAGGCTGACCCGCCTCCCCCTCCCCGCCCCCCAGTGACCTGGCTCTGAGGAACTGCCTGCTCACCGCCGACCTGACGGTGAAGATCGGAGACTACGGCCTGTCCCACGGCAAATACCGAGTGAGCTACGGGCAGGCCGGGCCCAGGGGCTGCAGGATGGGGCCCAGGGGCTTGGGGGACCAGGCCCAGGGGCTGGGGGGGCCACGGGATGGGGCCCAGGGGTTGGGGGGTCTGAAGGGGCCGGGCCCAGGGACTGAAGGAGCCCAGGGTCTGGGAGGGCTGCAGGATGGGGCCCAGGGACTGGTGGGGCTGGGGGGCTGAAGGGGCCGTGGGATGGGCCCAAGGGCTGGGGGGGCCTCGGGATGGGGCACAGGGGCTGGGGGAGCTGCAGGATGGCACCCAGGGGCTGGTGGGGCCATGGGGCGGGGTCCAGGGGGTTGGGGGGGGCCTCGGTTGGGCCGGCGCCTGTGGGTCAGTGACCGCCCCCCGCCACGGGCAGGAGGACTACTTTGTGACGGCGGACCAGCTGTGGGTGCCGCTGCGCTGGATCGCGCCGGAGCTGGTGGACGAGGTGCACGGCAACCTGCTGGTGGTGGACCAGACCAAGGCCAGCAACGTGTGGTGAGCGGCCCCCCGGTCCCTCCACCCCGGCCGCCGTCAGACTCCCGGCTTCTGGGCGTGCCCGGGGTCGGGAGGACACAGGCCGCCCCCTGCCCCCGTGTGGTGCCCGGGCTGGGGCGGGCAGGCGCTCAGAGCCCGGGTGTGAGCACGCGCCACGCTGGGCCCCAGGGGCGGCCAGGAGCACACACCGCTGTCCGCGGGGTGGCCGTGGCCGGGCTGCTCTGTGGCCCCATCTGCTGTGTCCCCTGGCCGCTGGGGCAGCTGGTGAATACGCTGCCCCCGGAAGGAACCCAGGCCTGCCTGTTCCCCGGCTCCCCTCCCCCACCCCACGCTGGCCAGCGGCGTCCCTAGACGCCCCTCCCTCAGCCGGGCTCCGTCTGCCCCTCCCTCCTGCCTCTGCCAGCGACCGGCAGGACCGGACCTTTGCCAGGGCAGCCCCCGTGTGGGCAGTGTCTGGCCTCAGGCAGCGTCTGGTCACAGGCATGGAAAGGGAACGAATGAATGAATGAATGAATGAGCACAGCATGCACTGGGCTCGTTAAGTCGAGGGACTGGGCCCAGGAGCTGGAGGGCTGCAGAATGGGGCCCAGGGGCTGGGGGGCCGCGGGATGGGGCCCTCCAGCCGGTCCCTCCAGCCCCCCCAGTTATCATTTGCCCTGGGCCCTGCCCCCGGCTGAGGGAGAACCCCCGGAGGACGCCGGGAGCCGGGCGATGGCGGACCGCCCGCCGCGCCCGCAGCGCCCCCTGACGGCCGTGCCTCGCAGGTCCCTGGGCGTGACCATGTGGGAGCTGTTCGAGCTGGGCGCCCAGCCCTACCCCCAGCACTCGGACCGCCAGGTGCTGGCCCACGCCGTCCGCGAGCAGCAGCTGCAGCTGCCCAAGCCCCGGCTGCCGCTGGCGCTGTCCGACCGCTGGTGAGCGCCCGGGGCGCCGGCTGGGGGAGGGGGGCGTCCCCGGCAGGAGGGCGGACACGGAGCGGACCGAGGGGGGTAGCCCCTGACCCCCTGGGTTCCTGGCTCCTCCTGGCTCCTCCCCTCTGGCCGGCAGGGACCTCTGCGCCCCTCCCTGGGCCCAAAGGACATTAGCCCCCGTCTGCCCAAAGCACAGCCCGTTGCTGGTTCCACTGAAACGGGGAGGTGGGGGTGGGTCCTTTCACTGCCCACAAGGGTGAGGAGGGGACCCCGGCCCCGAGGGCAGGTGGGCTCACTGCTGGGGGCCTTTGGGGGCCTGTGGGGGGGCACGGGGCAGGGCTGAGCGGCCTCCCCCGCAGGTACGAGGTGATGCAGTTCTGCTGGCTGCAGCCGGAGCAGCGGCCCACGGCCGAGGAGGTGCACCTGCTGCTGTCGTACCTGAGCGCCCGGGGCGCCACCGAGGCCGAGGAGGCGGAGTTCGAGCTGCGCTGGCGCTCCCTGCGGCCCCGCGGAGAGGGCGGCGGCGGCGGGGGCCCGGCCCTGGGGGGCGCCGGCGAGCTGCCCACCGCCTCCTCCTTCCCGCTGCTGGAGCAGTTCTCGGGCGACGACGTGCTGACCGTGACCGAGACCAGCTGCGGCCTCAACTTCGAGTACAAGTGGGAGGCGGGGCCGGGGGCCGCAGACGCCTTCTCCCCGCCAACGCCACCGCCGCCGCCACCGCCGCCGGGGGCCACGCCCGGCCCCGGCCGCCCCCCGCGCCCGCAGGAGCCCGGCGCCCAGGCCGCGCCCCCGGGCGTGGTGCCCGTCCTCAGCGCGCACAGCCCCTCCGTGGGCAGCGAGTACTTCATCCGCCTGGAGGAGCCCACGCCCACCGCCGGCCACGACCCCGACTGTGCCGGCTGCGCCCCCGGCTCCCGGGGCCCCGATCGTCACGGGGAGGAGGAGGCGGCGGACGGCGTGGCCGCCTCGCTGGACACGGAGCCGCCCCGGGGCCAGACGCTCTCCACCGCTGGCCCCTGGAGCCACGCTGGCCACCACCCCCTGGGCGGGAGCCCCACGCCGGACACGCCCTGCCCCTCCGGTTCGCCCCCGCCCTCGCCCTCGCCCTGGACCGGGGACCTGATGCTGGCGGAGTCGGGCGTGGAGGATGCCGATGAGGCGGTGGCCCCTGTCTGCCCGCCCGTCCTGGGGGACCCCCTGGGAGCGTCCGCCTCTGCAACAGCAGGACCCTGGCCGCCCAATGGCGGGCGAGACCCCGCGTCCCGGGTCCCGGGCTGCCCGGGGGGCCGCGTGGACGGCGGCAGCTGCGTGGACGGCGGCAGCTGCGTGGACGGCTGTCCCGGCAGGAAGCGGGCGCTCCAGGCAGACCCTGAGCTGGGCCCCCCTCTGGCCCCGGCGGCCCCCAGAGAGCAGCAGCCTCTCCTGGACCTCCCCCGTCTGTGTCCTGCTGAGGGCCCGGCCACCCGCCCCTGGACAGAGGCGGCCGTGCGCGGGGGCCGCAGCCCCGAGACGGAGCCCGGGTGTGCGGAGGCGGCCGAGGGCCCCGCGACACCCCAGCCGCCCCTTCCGTCCCTCCTCCCCCCGGCCCCGGCCCCGGAGGGGGCCCTGCTTCCCGAGGAGGAGGAGGACAGCGCCCCCACGCCTGCCGGCAGCCACGCAGCCGTGGCCTCGGAGCCGGCCCACACGTGGGACGGAGGCGGCCGGGGCGTCTCCCTGGAGCTGGGGGCCCCGGGCAGCGAGGAGGAGGAGGAGGAGGAGGACACCACCGAGGCCACGTCTGGCGTGTTCACCGACCTGTCCAGCGACGGCCCCCAGGCCGAGAGGCGGGACTCGGCGCCGGCGCTCCGCTCCCTGCAGAGGCAGGTGGGCACGCCCGACTCGCTGGACTCGCTGGACATCCCGTCCTCGGCCAGCGACGGCGGCGGCGAGGCGGGCAGCCCGCTGGCCGAGGCCGGCTCCGGGGGGCAGCCCCGCGCCCTGGACAGCGGCTACGACACCGAGAACTACGAGTCCCCCGAGTTTGTGCTCAGGGAGGCCCCCGAGGCCGGGGAGCCGGAGGGTTTGGGGCGGCTGGCCCCTGCGGGGGAGAGTCCCGGGCCGGAGGCTCCGCTCCTCTCTGCCTCCCTCGGCGAGGAGACCCCCCAGCGCGACGCGGCCTCCTTCGGGGACCTGGGCACGGAGCCCGAGCCCCCCTCGGGGTCAGAGGAGGAATGGGCGGGCGGTGTCCCGGCCCCTGGGCCCGAGCCGGACGTGGGGGGTCCTCGGAGCCCGGGGCTGCGGCCAGCACAGCCCTCTGAACTCGGGGTGCCCGGGGAGGCGCGGAGCCCCGGCCCCAGCGAGGTGCCACCCCTGCCACTCCGGGGGGCCTCTTGCCCTGGGCCCAGCGCCTGCCCCCCTGACCCCCGGCCGGAGGCACCCCGGCCCCCGGGCCCAGCCCAGGTGCCGCCAGGGCCCGGTCCCGGGCGGGCCAAGGTCTTCCTGCTGACCCCGGTCCCCAGGGGCGCCGAGAGCCCCCGCCCCGAGCTGCCCGAGGCCCGCGGACTGCTGCCCGCCCTGCCGGAAAGGACAGGGGGCCGGGGCGCCCCCAGGGCCCCGCTCTGCCTGGCCCTGGCGGCGGCGGGGGCGCGGCCGGAGGAGGAGGAGGACAGCGAGGACAGCGAGGAGTCGGACGAGGAGCTGCGCTGCTACAGCGTCCAGGAGGCGAGCGAGGAGGACAGCGAGGAGGAGGCGCCGCCCGTGCCCGTGGTGGTGGGCGAGAGCCAGAGCGCGCGGCACCTGCGCAGTCTGCTCAAGATGCCCGGCCTGCTGCCCGCCGCGCTCTGCGAGCACCTGGAGCGCAAGAAGAAGGCCGTGTCCTTCTTCGACGACGTCACCGTCTACCTCTTCGACCAGGTGCGCCGCGGGGGCGGGGCTCCGCGCGAGGGGGCGGGGCCTGGCGGGTGGGCGGGGCGGGAGGACGGCGGAGGGCGGGGCCCAGTCACTGCTGCCTGACCCCGCAGGAGAGCCCCACCCGGGAGCTGGGGGAGCCCTTCCCCGGGGCCAAGGAGTCGCCCGCCGCCAACGCCTTCCTGCCGGGCAGTCCCAGCGCCCCCAGCGCCCCCAGCCGGCTGCTGCGGCCGCCCGAAGGCTCCCCGATCCGCCTGACGGGCCCAGAGGGTGAGCTGGGGGCGGGGCTTCCGCGCTGGGGGCGTGGTCCGAAGGGCGGGACCTTCATGGGCGGGGCTTTTTGATCACGGGCGTGGTCTGGGGCGGGACCCCCGTGTAGGCGGGCGGGGCCAGTGCGCTATGGGCGTGGTCAAGTGCGGGGCCTGCACTGACGGGACTTGTGCGTTATGGGCGTGGCCCGAGGGGGGCGGGACTTTCTGTGTTGTGGGCGTGGTCAGGGACTTGCACGTCATGGGCGTAGTCCGAAGGGCGGGACCATTGTGGGCGGGGCTTTTGCATCATGGGCGTGATCTGGGGCGGGGCCAGCGTGTTATGGGCGTGGTCCGAGGGGGCAGGGCCGGGGTCCTGCACCACCTTCCCGGGTGGGTGGGGGGTCCTGGCGGGGCGAGGCCTGTGACGTCACTGCCAGCGACGTCAGTGACCGCGGGCGTTTGCAGGCGGGGCGCTGCCCTGGGATGGGGGCCTCCTGCTGACGCCGGTCCGGGAGCCCCCGCCGGCCGCCCCCGCCGCGCCCCCCAAGCCGCCCGCGCCCGGCCCCTTCTCGCGCTTCACGGTCTCGCCCACGCCCGCGCCCGCGCCCGCGCCCGCGCCCGCCTCCCGCTTCTCCATCACGCACGTCTCCGACCCGGACGCCGGCTCCGTGGCAGGTGAGGCTGCGGCGGGGGCGGCGGGACGGGGTGCCGGTGCAGCGGACCATTGGGAAGCGCACCTACTGGCTGCCAGGCTGCGCCCCGGTCCTGTGTGCCAGCCCAGGGTTCCGGCGGGAAACAGGCTCCGAGCAGGTGTGTCTGTCTCTGCCCCGCGCGGCCTGCCTCCCTGGCCTCGGCCTGGCCCCAGCCTGGCTGTCTCTTCGCTTCCCCAGAGGGACAGGCTGCCCACGGAGTGCCCGCCCCACCCTCGGCTGCCCTTTGTCCCCCCAAACCTGCCTGCAGCTCAGGGCCTGGTGCATCTCGGGTCTGAGGGCCTCTGCCCAGCGCCCAGGTGGTGTGTGTGGCTCCGTGCCTGGTGGGCCCGCCCAGGCCCGGCTCACCCTTCCCTGGAGCGGCTCCTCCTGCCCGGGCCTCCCGCCCCGTGTGCCCGCTCCCCTGAAGGCCCACCGCCTGCACTCACACCCCGGCAGGCCCCGCCCTCTCCCCGCCGCCTGGGCGCGTCGCTGTGCCTGCACACCGTCCTGGGGGGGCCTCTGAGCACACGAGGGGGCCGCCCGGAGGCAGCCCAGGCCTCAGTGTTCCCTCCTGGGAGAGGCCGGGGCTTGGGTGCTGGTGGTTCAGTGGGAGGAGCAATGGGTGTGGCTCCCGCCTAGCCCGGCAGACAGTGAGGGGATCGGGCGGTGGCCCAAGCATGGAGGGGAAGTGGGGGGCCGTCCTCAGCACCTCTCCGACCCCGGCTCCCGTCCACAGCCCCTGCAGGAGGAGCTGGCGTCAGCTGCGAGGAAGCGTGAGGCCCGGGCTGGTCCTGCTTGGGCAGCAGCGAGGATGGGGCCACGTGGGGACCGGCAGTGGTCAGCCCGCAGCACCCTGGACTGGACAGTGGGCCCCGTGCATGGCAGCCGGCGCTGCCCGGGGACAGGATTCCTCTGGACGCTGGTCTGCCGCTGCCCCCGGGAAGCCACCGCCCCTGCCCTCTGTCCCGGCTGCCGAGAGCCGGGACCTGCTGGCGGCTGGGGGAAGAGGGGGGTCAGGACTCACGCCCTGCCCGCTGACCCCGGAAGGGCATTGCAGAATGTAGGGGTGAGCCCCCCGCCCGGCGAGGGAGCCGCACAGCTGCTGGGACACCTCTCCCTGCGCCCTGGGCCCCTCTGCCGGCTCCCGGGCTTGCTTCGTGCAGAGAGGAGCCCGGCTCGGGGGACCGGCACCCTCACCTCAAAGTCCGTGGCTGTGTCCCCCCTTCCCCGACTTAGCTCGACCCCTGGCTCCCCGCTCCCAGCAAGCAGCGTCTGGGCTGACTCCCGCCTCGGGGTCCCCCTGCTGGAGCCCAGGGGACAGCTTGAAAAAGATGGGGGGCTTCTGGCCCCACCCCCGCCCAGGGCCTCCCTGCTAGAGGGGCCCTCCACGGCTGCTGTGGGCAGGACCCTCGGAGGCCACAGCCCAGCCCTGCCCGGCCGCCAAAAGACAGTGGGGGCTCCCCCCCACCCCCCGGGCCGTGTCGGGGGGGGGGCCCTGCCGGCGGGGACGGGACGGTGCGGCTGGGAGGGGGCAGCACGGGCTGTTTTTGTACCCGCTGCTGCTGCTGCCGTTCAGCACGGGGACTGGGAGGACTGGAAAGTGTGGCCGAAGAGACGGGTTCTCTGTGTGTGTGTGGGGAGTGCGGGCGGGGACGCGTCCCAGTTTCTGTTCCTGTTCGCGGTGGGGGAGGGCGCTGGAGCCCCGACTTCCTGGTTCCCTGTCTGTTTTCCCGGGAAATGGAGCCGAGGAAAAGCCTTCGGGCTCCGTGTGTGTTTCTTTGGGGGTTTGCAGACCGAGCCCCGGGCGGAGGGCATCGCTGTGAGGACGCAGTCCCTGCTGACCAGGTGGGGGCTGGCCCCCCGCCCTCTCTTCCTGCCCCCCCCCCACTGGGCGCTGCCTGATGATGAAGATGAGGAAGGGCCAGAGACACCCCCCTCCCCAGGAAGCTCTTCCTACTGCCCATCCCCCACACACTCCCCACACCTGGGTCAGAGGAGGCCGACCCTCAGCACAGGGCAGTGGCCAGCTGGGAGGCAGCCCACCTCTCTCCAGCCCTGCCCCCTGCTCCTGGCCCTGGCCTGGCTCTCTGCTCCTGGCCTGGCCCTGCCCCCTGCTCCTGGCCCTGGCCTGGCTCCGCCCCCTGCTCCTGGTCTGGCCCTGCCCCCTGCGCCTGGCTCTGGCCTGGCTCTCTGCTCCTGGCCTGGTCCTGGCCCCGCCCTCTGCTCCTGGCAAGGGCAAGGGAGGCTGCAGGTGGCTGAGGCTCCCGCCTCGAGGCCCTGGTGGAGCGGCTGCTGGGAGAGCTGAGGAGGACAAGGACTGGACGGCTGTCACAGCCCGGCCTCCATGCTGTGCTTCAGCCACCAATCAGTGTCCAGTAGTTCCTAAAACCTGGCCCTTCAGCTGAAACACGGAAGTAGCTGGGCAGGGATGGAGGCAGGGATGGAGGCAGGGACGGGGGCAGGGCCCACCCAGGAGTCCTGTGCAGGACCCCCCCATGGCACCCAGCTTGGGGACCCAAGCCACGGTGCATACTCTTCCCCCCCACCCCCCCCGGAGACAGGGAGGAGAGAGCTGGGAAGGGGGCTGGGCTGGGAGGGATTGGGGAGGGGGCCCAGCAGAGCCCCAGCCCAGGGCCTGCCAGGAAGGTTGGTGCCTGTGTGACCGTCCCACAGGAGGAGGAAGGCCTCCCCTGCACCCAGACCCCCTCTGAGCCCCGCCCCCAGGCTCCCCTCCGCCCAGGCCCCGCCCCCAGGCCTCCCACCGGCAGGCACCAGATCACAGCGGGCACAGGTGGAGCAGCTGTTTATTGATCGGACGCCAAGGAGCAGGCGGGGCTGGGCTCCCCGCAGCCAGGGCTGGCGGACGGTCCTTCCCTCGCTCCGGGCTCCGGGCCCCCGGCCCGGCCAGCAGGCCCGGCTCAGCCAGCCTCAGCCCGGTCAGCGCCCGGCCACAGGCACAGCGGGGCCAGGAGGGGGGAGAGGCGGTCTCTCCGGAGGCGGCCAGGGACGTCGGACGTCGGAACCGAGGCTCCCAGGTGGGCGGGGAGGGCCCGGGGCCGGTGCTGAGGGGCGTCAGCTGAGGAGGGGGGCGGACCTGTCGTTGGTGACCGTCGGCTTCAGCTGGACACTGGCAAAGGGGTTCCTGTGGAGGAGAGGACGGCGTGAGTGTGGGGGGGCCGTGAGCCGGGCGCCTGGGACGAGTGGCACCGACCAGACCCTGAGGCCTCAAGTCTTCCCACCTGTCAGAGGAGGACACGGTAGGGGGGGAGCTCAGAGCCAGGGAGGGCGCCACCCACAGGCTGGCGGACCCAGGGCCCCCTTTTCACTCCCCCACGGGGCTGTCAGCCCCCAGGGCAGGGCAGGGCGGTTTGTGGGAGCCATTTTGCCCTCCACCCCTGTCTCTTGGTCCCTCCCAGTCCCCCCTGCACCCAGGCCTCACCCCCAGTCCACCCCTGGCCCTAGACCTTGCCTCCAGGCCTCCCCTGCATCCAGACCTCCCACCCCAGGCCTCCCCCTGCGCCCAGGCCCCAGTGGGCCGGCCCCTCAAGTCTGGGGAGGTGCCCCCAAGACCTCGAGGCCCAGATACTGTAGGAGGACACACCCGTGGACACACACAGCCAGCAGCCCCCACACATGCCCGGCCATGCACCCCGGGCCCCCCGCTGAGCGGACAGACACGAGGTGCACGCACACGGCTCCCCAAAAAACCACCTCCCAGTGAGGTGGCCCCCACAGTCACGGGGGCACGTCCTCCCCGCATGGCATGCGGCGGCCACGGCTGACGGACAGATGGACGGGCCGGGCGAGAGGCTGAGATGGGACAGACGAGCAGGGGCCGGGCCGCCCGGTCCCCAGGACCCCCCAGGGGGCTCGGACACAGGCAGCCGCTGACAGATGATGGGACACAGGCCGGACGGACAGACCACAGGCGGGAAGCGCTCGGCTCTGCAGCCGTTACCTGGGCGGAGGGGCCTCTGGCTCCCGGGCCGGCGTCTGCGCCCCGGTGGGAGGGTGGCGGTGGGCTTGGTGGGCGCCGTCCGGGACGCGGGGCGCCGGCCGGAGGGAGGGGCGCTGCCCTGTGCTTCCCCGGGGACGTGTGTCTTCCACACGCGGGACGGGCCCCTTAAAGGACGGCCGGCCCCGGCCCTCGGCGCCCGCCGCGGGGCTTCCGGTTCCGGGGTCGCGCCCACGAGCTCCCGGGGCGCCGGCCACGGGCAGGGGCCGGGTGCTGGCTCCCCAGGCTCTGCCCCCCGGACGCAGGGCACAGGTGGCCCGGGCTGCGCTGCCCCCTCCGCTGGACGGGCTCCCCGCCTTCGGCTGTCCCCAAGGTCAGGACGGGGTTCTGGGGGCCGGGAATGGGGGCAGGTCCGTCCGCCGACGGGCTGGGCCGAGCAGAGGAGGGCGGGCGGCTCCCGGGGGAGCACCCAGTGGGCGGCGAGTGGCAGGAGGGTGTGGGTGCGCACAGCACTCACTCCGACCCCTTCTCCCCGAGGGTCAGGGGCAGCAGCGTCGTCAGCCGCGGCCGTGGAGGCGGGGAGGGTACAGGGCCCGAAAGGCCCCACCGGGAGGGCCTCTGGCCTCTGGCCTCTGACCCCGCGTCCCTGACCCGCTCCCCAAACAGTGTGGCCGGGGCCCACACACCTGTCCACCCTGCAGGCGCCGTCCTTCACCAACACCCCAGCCCTGAGCAGCTGCCCTCCACCCCAGGGGCAAAGGCACAGAGGGAGGGCACAGCCCCCAGGCCCCTATCGCTTTCTGGAAGGTTCTTCCAGGAAAGAACGGGCTCGTGAGCGGCCCCGGGAGGGAGGCTGTGGCCGGGGCGGCAGCCGAGGTCAGCACAGAGAGGCCACTGCGGACTCCGGCCCTGCAGGGCGGGTCCCGGCCCGGGCAGCGCCAGCACACGGGCCGACAGCCACCCGCCCACGGGACTGGCGAACACGGCCCAGAGGCACAGCCCTGCACAGGGAACCGCCCGGGCTGACCCTGGGAGGGGGGTGGGCTCCAGGGCACAGGGGCCCTCGCCGAGCTGCCGTGCGAGCATCCCGAGCAGCCTCAGGTCCCGAGGGCGATGGCGGGACAGGCTCCGAGTGCCAGGGCCCAGGGCCAGGGGCTGCCCTCAGGCCCCACCACCACAGCGCCTGCCCCCTCCAGCCCCAGTGCCCGTCTCAGGAACCGGGCGAGGCCAGCGGTGGGGTCCCCCGGGAATTAACTGCATCTACGGGGAGCTGGCAGCGGCCGCTCTAAGGACAGCCTGGTCCTGACCAAAGCAGCTTCTCCTCTGGAGGGGGAGCAGGGTCCCGCGGGGACGAGGCCCCCCGGCCTGTCTCCTCCCGTCTCCAGACCCAGGTGGCTCTCCAGAGCTGCAGGACCCGGGCCTTTTTGGAATCTTCCCGCCCCTCCCGCCCTGACCTCGGCCACGCTGGGAGGTTCCTCAGCCCAGGGACTCAGAGGCGGCGTGACTATGCTGGTGGACCGAGGTCTGCCCTGCACCCAGGGGCGGGGTCCCCCAGCCCCAGCCTCCCGGGGTCCCCCCGAGGCAGCACAGCTCCTGCGGGACAGGGGGGCCACTCGAGGGCTGGGCTCGGCACCAGAGAGGCAGGAAAGGAGGTGGAGGCCCAGGGCCACCACGCGGAGCCCTCCAAGACATTTTATTTCCCCAAACTCCGGGAGCATCTGTCTCCAGAACTTTCCAGAGACCAGGCTGCTGCTCACCCACACAGAGAGAGGGGTCCCCGATCTGCTGGGGTCTGGCTGCCCAGGGGATGGCGTCGCCAGGACGCCTGTGGGGTCAGGTGACCCCCATCCTTGGTAAAGGACCAGGCTGGGCGCCTAGGGCCGCTTTCTGTGTCTTGGGGTGGGCGGGGCCAGGCCAGGCCTTGGCGCTCAATTGGCAGCCACACTTCCGCTCCGAAAGGGTGTGTGTGTGTGGCCTGCAGGGGCTCCTGCTTCCCCCTCTGCCTGGCACACTCGCCTGGCACACACCTCCCACCCTGGTCTCCCAACCCCCTCGGGGTTGCAATACTCACCAGCCTGGGGTGGTCTCAGGCCCCGACCCAATGCCCACAGGGCCCCGAGGGAACCCTCAGCCAGAGGAGCCCCAGAGGTCCCAGGGAAACCCCGATTAAGGCGGAAGCACCAGCAGAGGCAGGAGAAACCCGACAGAGGAGAGGGCAGGCCAGCGCGCCCAGCAGCGGGGAGGGAGGGGGGCGCCCAGGGCAGAGGAGCCCCGACAGAGGAAACCCTTGAGCCCAGGAGCGGCCGCAGGCTGACCCGCGCCAGGAAGCCGGACACTTACTAACGGGCGCCGGCGGCTCAGAATCTGGCCACTTCCACTTCGGGGCTGCAAGGGAACACAAGGCCGTGGCTGCGGGTGCGGGTGGGGGTCCGAGGGGGGGCGGGCACCCAGGGGCGGGAGCACGGGGCCGGCCCCTCGGCCCCAGGCTCCCGGGTGGCGGCGGCGTGGGCCCCCGTGGGCCCGCAAGGAGTTACCACACACGACTCGATGCAATAAATAAAACCTTTATTCAAACCACTGTAGCACAGGGCACAATCCGGATAAAAAAAAAAGAGAAAGAAAGAAGACGGGAGGACATCTTGAGCACTTCACATCTTCGTACAAGCGGCGGGCGTCTACATTCATTGGCGTGTGGTCCCCTGGGAGAGAGCTGTTCGCGAAGGCTGGGCCAGCAGAGCCGGGGCAGGCCGCCGGTCTGGCTTTTTTGCATTTTCCTTAAATATAAAACGGTCCGTGTCTTGGGGCGGCTTCCATCGCCAACGATACCGGCCACGTCCGTCTGTCCGTCCGAGTCCACGGGAGGCTCTTGCTGAGTCCGCCGCCACCGCCGCCGCCATTAAAGGGCTCCGCGGCGGGAAGGGCTGGGGCCGGGGCCGGGGGGCCCCCTGGCTTGCTCCCCGGCTTCAGTGTATGAGGAGGCAATACCAGTAACCCCGGGGTCCAGCGTGTCTCTTTCTGAAGCCAGCAAGACACACAAAAAGACGAGAGCGTTTAGGGGGGCCGGGGCCGGTGCCTGCTTTCCCCGGGGGTGGCAGGCAGGCGGGCGGGCGAGCGAGTGCCTCAGCCCTGGGCCACTGGTGGCCGAGACACCCTCACCAGGCCGGTTCCAGGACCGGTTTCCGGGACGGGGGGTCCCTGGGGGGGGGGAGGGTCTTTGGCATGTCCGCGTGCGGCCAGGGCGCCTGCTCCCCACCCTCCCGCCGGCGAGGGCGCCGTGCCCGACAGTCTGCGAGAAGGGAGCCGGCAGGCGCCGGCCCGAGTGGCCACGGCCTCCCTCACGGGCGTCCTCCAAGGCCGGCCCATGGGTGGCCCTTCCCAGGAGGCCCGGGACGGTGCCCGGGGCCGGAGCGGGGAGCCCCCCGCCCGGTCGGACAGGCGCCCCGAGGGCGGGGTCGGATGCGGAAGTGACAGCAGCACACCGAGTCCATGCATGTCTGTTTCTGGTTTTGTTCTCCGGGAAAAAAAAAAAAGTCCTTTTTCCCGTTTTCAGTTTTTTTTTGTGTTTTGTTTTTTGCTTTTGCTTTTTTTCTTTTTTTTAAAAGGTTTTTCTTTTTCTTCAAACGTCGGAGCCGGCTCACGGCGGCGAGCCTGGGAGAGAGCAGCGGGCGGGGCGGCGGCCGGGACCCGGTCGCGCTGCCGCGGGCGGGGGGCCGCCGTGGCGTGTCCACGGGGAGCAGGGGGGCAGCACCATGGACCGTGGGGATCTCAGAGTCCGGGGTCACCGACCAAAGAGGCGAGGGGGGCGGGGGGGAGGAGGACAACCCCCAGACAGACCGACGAGCGCGGAGAGGACAGGACGGAGGCCGGAGGGGTCCTGGGCGGGCGCCGGCCGGCTCCTCACACCGTGGACACCAGCGTGCCGCTGCCGCTGCGAACAAAGCAAGCACAGCTGCCGCCGCCGCCCGCCCGCCCGCCGCTCAGCGCCACACCTGCCGGGTGCCGGGACGCCCGCCCGGAGCCGGGACGCGGGCAGGGCCGGGCAGAAGGCATGAGGCAGGGCCCCCGCGTCGGTGCTGAGAGCGGACCAGGCGGGCCCCACAGGAAGGAGCAGGAGCTCAAGAGGCTGGGGGGCCGGCGGCGGGGGCAGGGCCAGGCTCCCGCGCCCCCACAGGCAGCAGCAGCGGCAGCCCTGGGAGCCCTCCCCTCGCGGTGCCCGCAGCCTGGGGCCGGGCGTCCTGCCTCAGGGTCTGACGGGGCACAGAACGAGGGCCCCGGCCCTGCTTCCCTGACCCGAGAGGCCGCCTGGTCTCCAGCCGGGCGCCCAGGGGGGGCCGGTCCCCCTGACCCCCCACCCCCCACCCCGCTCCCCAGCACAGCTCCGAGCCCCTCACCTGCTCACGGCCCGCGCCCCGTAGTCGTCCAGACCCTGCGGAGGAAGGAGACGGTCAGGCTGGGTCCCCGCTGCGAGCAGGGCTGGCTGGTGGGGCCCTGCTGACGGGGCGGCGGGGGTGCTGCCTACAGCCGAGGAGGAGCCGGAGGGCGCAGAAGCCCCCCCACAGCGGAGTCTCAGGGAGGCCCCGCCCCCTGCTCCAGCGGCCGACTCCACCCGGGGATTCCAGCCCCGGACCAGTGAGGTGTGGGTGTGGGGGACACGGGGTGACTGGCTGGAGAGGGAGGGGCTGCGGGGATCAGGCCCACCCCCAGGAAGCCCGGTGCCAGCCCGGGGCCTCAGCTCCCAGCGCCGCCAGCCCAGCAGCTTCTCCCGAAGGCCCAGCCCAGCCCGGCCCCGAGTGGCTACACCTGGACTGACTGGAAGTCCCTCCCTCCCAGGCCGGGGCGTCTGGCCAGGCTCAGGGCCCAGCCCCAGCCCCCAGCCCCCAGCCCCCAGCCCGGCCCGGGACCTAGCACCGGGCCTTCCGCAGAGGAGCCCGCAGGGGCTGCAGCCCCGGCCTTCCCTCCTCCCCCCTCCCCCGCCGGCCCGGGCTCACCTGAGAGAAGGCGGGCACGGCCATGCTGTAGGGCCGCTGCTTGAAGGTGCCGGCCGCCTGGGCGGGGAAGCCGCCACGGGAGGAGGGGCCGTAGTCGGGCGGCGGCA
>PVJN01025847.1:0-29617 GCA_004026805.1 Lasiurus borealis | reverse complement strand
GTGTTCCAGTGCCCAAGGGGTAATAAAAGTGTTCTCTGATGTTAGCAAGGACTGGGGGTGGGGGTGGGGGTGTTCTAGATGATGGTCCTGCTAAACTCAGGGTACCCAGGTTAGTGAGGGGACTTGTCCTAAGATATAATTTTCCATTCTGATCACGTTAAAATCAGGGGGGGGGGTGGTTTATTCTTTCTTGGTCATCATCCATTATTGCATTTGGGAGTACATGAGCTTCGACGGAGGATGCTACGAGGCGCATTTTGAGAGAGAATAAAAAGAAACACTTCCAGGACTGGTAGGCGGATGGAATTTTAAATGTTAATTCGCCCAAGCCCACAAAGCTTTAACTGGACCCGGGAACATACTCTCGCTGATGTGCCCGGACTGAAGAAACCTACGAGGCTGAGAGTGCTGTGGTGTTGAACAAAAAGATCTTTTTTTGAATATATTTTTATTGATTTCAGAGATGGAAAGAGAGAGAGAGGGAAACACCAATGAGAGAGTCATTGTTCAGCTGCTTCCTGCACGCCCCCTACTGGGGATTGAGCCTTCAACCTGGGCATGTGCGCTGACCAAGAATCTAACCGTGACCCACTAGTTCATAGGTCAACGCTCACCACTGAGAGCTACGCTGGCCGGGTCAGGATCTTAACATCATCCGTAAGGGTCTATGTCAGCGGTTCTCAACCTTTGGGTCGAGACCCCTTTGGGGGTTGAATAACACTTTCACAGGGGTCACCTAAGACCATCGGAAAACACAGAGATTTACATTACGATTCATAACAGTTGCAAAATTACAGTTATGAAGTAGCAACGAAAATAATTTTATGGTTGGGGGCCGCCACCACATGAGGAGCTGTCTTAAAGGGTCACTGCCTTAGGAAGGTTGAGAACCACTGCTCTGTATTATGAGCTCCAGGTCTGCTGAGCTGGGGGACAAGGTGGAAAAAAGCAGGTTGGCACGTGGGCCAGGGCAGGGGGGCAGGGTTCTCCCCGCTCTGAGGTTCAGGGGGAGGGGAGTGCGTTCACTCACTGCCCAGGCCTCTTCATTTGCTTCTTCTTCCTTTCTTCGGATCAGAGAAAGATTTCTCAGCATTTTCACTGTTGGTTTCCAGCGAGGCCCAAAGCACATCGCTTGCCTGCTGTGATTAAAGCTCCCCATTCGTGGGGGGCCCGGCCCCCATGGCCTCTCTAAGAACAGCCCCCAGATCAGGTGTTCGAGGTGGGGGGCCTCGGAGGAACCCCCTCCTCACCAGGTAGCAGTCATGTCCTCTGTAGTCGAGATGCTTGCAAAGCAACCCAGTCCCGCAGCCCCGTGACAATCACCTGATCATTTTCCCATTTTTCCTGTTTTGAGTGCAACCCAACACTGGTATCAATAAAATCATAGCGGCTTATATAACAGATGAGTCACTGCCCATCTCACATCATAAAGTTCAGTGTCTCTCATCCAACTCCCGCTTCCCCTCATTCCTGCCCTGCTCCCAGGATCGCTCATGTGTTTATGGCTCAGAATCAGGATTTTTGAAGGAACTTTTATAACAGTGGAAGAATGGATATCCTTCCTTTTCTTTTCTCTTTTTCTTTATTTTAACATATATATTTTTTTTAATTTATTTTTATTGATTTTTCACAGAGAGGAAGGGAAAGGGATAAAAAGTTAGAAACATCGATGAGAGAGACATCCATCAGCTGCCTCCTGCACGCCCCCTACTGGGGATGTGCCCGTAACCAAGATACATGCCCTTGACCGGAATCAAACCCGGGACCTTTCAATCCGTAGGCCGACGCTCTATCCACTGAGCCATACTGGTTTTGGCGAGATGCTTCCTTTTCATAAGCAAGACCCAAGTGATCTAGGAAGACTTCTTTCATTGTCCCTGCAGGTGTCGAGGGGACCACGAACAGAATGCTTCCATTTGCTCTGACACTCGTGGGGGTGGCTTAGAAGGCAGGGATCATTTTAATTTTAAAAGAAAGAGGAAGAGGATGGTGAAGCTGGCCCACCTCACGTTTTGTCATGTGAAAGTGAGATGGGAACAGGGTCACCTTAGCCCGTTCCGGAGAGATGACTGATGCTTTTCTCCTCTTTCTGTTGCAGCCATACCCGCTGTCCTTGACAGAGCATCCCAGAGTCTACAAGGATTTCATCCTGGCCCACTGACAAGTAAGAATTGTCATTCTTTTTTCTGCCTTCAGCTATATCATCAGTGCTTTACTGTAATTCAGGGGTGGGGAACCTTTTATCTGCCACGTGCTATTTGGATATTTATAACATCATTCAGAGGCCACACAGAATTATCAACTTAAAAATTGCCCTGCGATATTTGCTCAGATACTCAATAAACTCTACTCACCCCTGCTGCCTTCGCAGGGTCAGACCAAGGGATTTCCGGGGCCTTCTACGGCCCGCGGGCGGGACGTTCCCCACCCCTGCTAGTTCAAGCTCTTGTCCTTTCCCTGTGTTTATCTGGGAGACAGTAACTGGATGAACGGATGACTGACATCGCCCAGGCCAACTGAAAGATTCTCGGTCAGAATGTCTCTTGTCCGCTTCTCTGCGAGGCTACTTCTTCATTTCGCTAAAGGGCTTGAAAGTCGTGTCAGAACACACACGGCACCACCCCCCACGTTAGAGCGTCTGACAAGTCAATCTGCTCCCTCCTTAACGGGAGGGGTCGAGAGGGGTCGCTGTTGGGGTAGGTCTGGGTTTTCCCAGCTGGTATACAGTGGTACCTCGAGATACTAGTGCCCTAACATAGGAGATTTTTGAGATACGAGCCGTCGAGCGAGCAATTTTTGCTTTGAAGTACGAGCAACAGTTGAGATAGGAGTAATCACGCGGATCGGCCAGCTGCACACGACACACCAGTTTACCACCACTCGGGCGTCTCATAGTTTCCCACGCCTCAAGGTTACAGAACGAATTAAACTCGTATCTCGAGGTACCACTGTACTAGCTAATTATCCTTCTTGTGTGGTGTATTGCACAGAACTCACCTCCCTGTACCAGGGAGCACCGTAACCCCTTCTTTCTCGCTCCCAGGGAGCATGCACACAGCCCAGGAGGAGCACAGCCTTGGGAGCACAGCCTGGGTTTGTCCCAGCTGCTCCCAGCACGCTGGGGGGTCTCCCCGGAGCCTCATCCCCTCTCTGCACCTTGCTTCTGCTCTGTTTTGCTTTGTTATCTCTAACATAGAGATGCTCATAGTACCTAACTCACACAGGTATTATGAAAGTACAAGTGTTGATCCGTTTAAAGCAGCAGTTCTCAACCTGTGGGTCGCGACCCCTTTGGGGGTCAAACGACCCTTTCACAGGGGTCGCCTAAGACCATCAGAAAATGCAGATATTTATATCACGATGCATAACAATAGCAAAATTTCATGGTTGGGGGTCACCACCACATGAGGAACTGGATGCAAGGGTCGTGTGTGGCCTTAGGAAGGTTGAGAACCACTGGTTTAAAGCAATTAGGATAGTGTCTGGCCCTGGGGCGTTTATTTGTATTCTCTCGTGGCTTTTATTTTATCCCAACAAGGATTAGCATTGAAGATGACATTTCCTGGCTTGACTCGATGTTGCATCTTCGTATCACTGTCATTTGTTTGAACCTAACGGAGACCTTTGCGAGCCCTCTATTCCTTCTTAACAGACTGTGCTGTCTATAAGGATAACAGTGGTATCTTATACCTCCTTGTAGCCTCAAAAAATATGCAAAAGTAACACAAAAAAAATACGCAAAAAGAATAGAAGCCAGGTTTTCCCTAATATCTTAACCATTTTTCGGCTACCATGGAGTACAGTGGTACCTCGAGATTCGAGTTTAATTCGTTCCTTAACATTGAGGCGTGGGAAACTATGAGACGCTCCAGTCGAGGTAAACTGTGTGCAGCCGGCCCATCCGCGCGATTACTCCTATCTCAAATGTTGCTCGTATTTCAAAGCAAAAATCGCTCACTCAAAGGCTTGTATCTCAAAAATCTCGTATGTTAGGGCACTCGTATCTCGAGGTACCATTGTACCTCCATGCCCTCTAGCCGGCCTTGATGAGAGAGAGGGGCCCACATAAACAGGCAGCGAAGCTTTTCTTGTCGTTATTAGGAACACAGTCTCTCCCACAAGCCTCCCCAGAACCTTAGCTTCAGGTCACGACCCTGGCGCCTTGGGACGTGGCAGGGACATCTCTATGGTCATCACTGTGGCATCCCGGTGGTACGTCAGCTGCCCCAGGCCTGCCCGGGAGGAGCCAAAGGACCGCTCAGCTTGAAGCATTCTTTTTCATCAGATGTTTCAACCTTAAGACAGCGTTTGCTGACCACACAGCTAAAATAAGCACAAAAGAGAAGCGTGTCTGTGCAGGGATGGCATCTTAGCGGGGATGTTTAGCATGTGTTTGTTGCAGAGAACGTGAGCTTTGACCTGCAGGAGAGAGCCACGCTGACCCTGAGGGCTGACATTGAATTCCTGACGGTCTGCTGTTTGTAAACAATTCCACCAGGATGCAGTCAGGAAGCACAGATGCTATGACCCTTCTGAGGAGCCAGGGTTTCTGTCCGCTCTCTCTTGCACCCACACTGGGGCCGCCCCTCCTGACTCCCAAGCAGCCCTAATCTCCAGTTAATGCCCCACATCCTACAGATGCTGTTTATCCCCCCTGCCACGTGTCTCTGAAGTAGCAGGAGGCAGGAAGAATTATGCGCTCTATACAGGAAGGAAGGGAGGTACAGAGAGAACAGCTTTCCTGAGTCTCTAACCAGGAAGAGTGTAAAGAGGATACTATCGGTGCAAAGCTTGCAAAGTAGAGAATGCATACTATTGGTGATTCAGACAACAGGGTTCAGTTGTCTTACAATATGGACTTGACAGTGACATTTTCCAGAGAACACCTGCGGCATTTCCAGTGTCTGTGCTTTCTTACACGCGGCCCTGCCTGCAGGTGTCAAGATAAGATTCCTTGTAAGATCAATGCTGGGTCTTAACTTTTCCTCCTCCAGTTCCCAGCAACCTGGGAGCTGTCCTCAGAGGAAGTAGATAGTGACCGCTTAGTTTACAAGAGACCGGTTCTGGTTGCTTCCGCCCGTGTCTGTGGGCTCACAGCTCAAGGTCAGCCTCCGCAGGTACCTGCAGGTCCTTTCTGATTGTACACAGACCCCCAGGTCTTCTATTTCTTCGGGAACCCAAACAGTAAGAACATCATTAGAGATCTACAGGCATAGGCCTCTAAAAGCCGTGACCTTTGCTCTAAGTATTTTTTTTTTTATTTTTTTAGTCTGAGAAGGATGATTAAGCATCTCTCTAAAAATTCCAATGGGGCTGTGTGCTCTCCATACACCAATTCCTGGTGCGGTTTCTCTTCCAAGGCGTGACACACAGTTTTCAAGGATGAGATCCAAGACAAACATTCTTTCACCCCGGGTGACCCCGGGGGGTGACAAACACTCCTTAGTGGCTCCTGGAAGTGGACGCATCCCCAAGTTGGTTGTGACCTTTGAGTTCCTCTGGCCCGCGGCCTGCAAACCAGCGGGTTACCGCTGCTCTCCAGAGAGCCCTGGCTTCCGCACACAGACGCCTCTCCAAAGACAGGGCCCCGACTGTCCGTCCAGAAGGGCCTCTGTTCGCACCAGCTCCTCACGGTGGCGAAAAGCTCTCAGATAGAGAACGTTTTTGTCCTGAATTCATTGTCCAGGTGCTCTGCACCTGTTACAAATTAACCTGCATATCCTGGGAAAGCAGGCTATCCATCACCTTTATACAAAGATTTGTGGAAATCAGCCGAGACCGGTTTGGCTCCGTGGATAGAGCGTCGGCTTGCGGACTGAAGGGTCCCAGGTTCGATTCCGGTCGGGGGCATGTACCTTGCTTGTAGGCACATCTCCACTGTGGGGCGTGCAGGAGGCGGCTGATCGATGTCTCTCTCTCATCGATGTTTCTAACTATCTCTCTCCCTTCCTCTCTGTAAAAAGTCAATGAAGTGTATTTAAAAAAAAAAAAAAGATTTGTGGGAATCAAACACAGGCCCCAGGTAGTGGTAGTTCAAGTAATAGCGTGCCTCATGGCACACATGTGAGATAACATATATTTCAACCAGAAGTAACTCAAGAAGTGATGAACTAGTCAATCAATAATGAATCCCTTAGAAAAGAGGGTATACAACTTCCAAAGGGCCTTTAAACATATAGGATTAGTAGGGAATTAATTTGCACATAATTCACAATATATCATATGAAATAAGCTAATTTTTCTGAAGGTCAACAACTACTCACATCAGGGGTCGGCAAACTGTGGTCCCCAGACCAGATGCTTGTTTTTGTGAATAAAGCTTTATTGCAGCACAGCCATGTCTGTCAGATGGCCTGTGGCGGGTTGGGGGCCACAGTAGCCAAGTTGAGGAGCTGAAACAGACTATTCTGCAACCTGAAAATGTTTACTCTCTTGCCCTTTAAGAAAAAGCATGCCAACCCCTGTTATAAACAGGAAAAAAAGTTTATTTCTGTAATGAACCAGGGTATGGAGCTGGTGATCATATTTGTATCGGTCTCCTGCAGAAAATCATCTTCAGTTTGGTAGTTGACAGTACTGAGAATACAGGATTCACTTCACAATTTCTTCACAGAAAATGCCTATACAGTGGTACCTCGAGATACGAGTTTAATTCGTTCCGTAACCTTGAGGCGTGGGAAACTATGAGATGCTCGAGTCGCGGTAAACTGGTGGGTCGTGTGCAGCCGGCCGATCCGCGCAATGACTCCTATCTCAAATGTTGCTCGTATTTCAAAGCAAAAATCGCTCGCTCGACGGCTCGTATCTCAAAAATCTCGTATGTTAGGGCACTCGTATCTCGAGGTGCCACTGTATTGTAAAGTAAAATTAACAAGTTCATTTGTTATTGTTATTATTGTTATTATTCAATGTACTCCATCCAATGAAAGCTGAGCCTCTGGAAAGGCGCGGTGATGAGTGGGGTGTCTTATGTAGAGTCATAGGTGTAACGCACACTCGCTATAAGGACAAGCCGAATGCTGCAATCTGTGGGGTTTTCATAAACTGCGTTCCTGCTCAGGAATAAAGACAGAAGGGTCTCCCGTTAGGAAACTCTGCGCTGCCAAAGGCTCCTCAGCTGGCAGCCTCACCGCATCCCGGTAGAATCTGCGATTCCCATGACTCCTCGGGGTTCTCAGGCGGCACCCATGTCTGTACCACTGCCAGTTATCTTCCGGTCTCCAGGCGCCAGAGAGAAGCAGCCTGTGCGTCTTTGCTCCTGCCTCTCCAAATTGGATTCATGGAAAGCAAATATTTGCAGGAGAGGCCACCTGTGCCGGCGCTGTCAGCGCAGATGGTTGTGTGCACCTGTCCCTGCAACGCTCCTGGCGGGAAATGGAGAAACACCTGGGCAGCATCTTGCTGGGAGGGAACTCTTTCCCCGAACCGCACAAGCTGTTCAAGCGATGTGCCTTTTGCTCTGAACTCACATGGTGTGTGCACAGTGGCAGCTTCCTGTCCAGATTGTCAGTTCTTTTGAAGGCAGTGCCTGATCGTCCCCATCTTCAGATGCTCTGCTCCCTCTCCCGCAGCTCCCACGTCTTACACGACACGAGGGATTCGTATTCGCTCAACGAATGTCTTAGTGAGTTCCGCGATTCCTGGAGAGCAGATGCAGGGAGTGGAGAGAGAGCCCTGAGTATGGATGTGCTGGTGTTCGCACCTGCCATTCCCCCAACTCTGAGGCTGACAGCGATGAGTGATGTAACTGTTTCCTGACTCTGAGAGCAATAGATGCATTTTCTCTTCTACCATCTTTCTTTCTGGGGGAGGAAAGCAGGCAAGAGGCCCCACCAGAAGTGCGGGAGATGTTCGTTCTGCCCAGACAGTAGCGGCTCTGGGAACTCGGTTATTGGCTTCAGCTGGTGGCACGGGCTGTGTGCAGAGGACTATGTATGGAGGCAGGGAGCTGATGATGGGAGTTTCACATATACACACCCAGCACACCATCAGCTTCCGTTCTCTATCTGTACATGGAGACAGCAGCATCTAACCCTAAAGGTCATGGTTGTTGTGGGGTGACTTCCACGACCAGTTGCAAATGACCACGGAGGCTGCTAAGTTGGTAATAAGCAAGCAAGGATTTGTTGCGCTGGCCAGCGACTGCTCTGCTTTCCTCCACACAGGGAGTCCAGAGAGCAGCAGCGATCCTTTGTGTAGGACCACTTTTAAGTGCATTGACCATCCTGTTTTTGCAGAGCGAACAACCCAAGACAAAACAGTTTTTCCCAAGCAATGTCAGTGTCATGCCATTGACGACCATGTTATGTACAGTGTCATCTTGTTCTTTAGAAAGCTGGCAGTGTTCTATGAAAGAAGGTCTATGTGCTGGGAAGGGGCCATGAGACTGTATCTCAAGGCCTGGCCTGATGTTAGCACTGACAACTCTATCTGGGGGATAGTGCACGGCCTCTCTGGAATGGGGCATGCTCAGAAATCCCCACTCTCTAACAACTGTGAAGAGCAAGGCGGCACCCAGGAAAATTCCTGGCATGAGTAGGAATGGAATAGTTGTTAGCTATTCTATTCTGTTGGCAGCTGCTGCTGTTACTACTGATCCTCCTGAAAGAGTAGTAATGGCCGCCAGGGTCCCCGGAAGCCCCTGCTCTCTCCCTCACTGGCTTACCAAAGCCTGTCTCCCAGTTAATTCACTTCCACTTACTAAGAGGATGGGAAGGACACTGGATCTAGTACAGTAGATCTCAGAATTGAGTCATACACACACACACACACACACACACACACACACACACACACACACAGTGGTAACTCGAGATACGAGTTTAATTTGTTCCGTAACCTTGAGGCGTGAGAAACTATGAGACGCTCCAGTCTCGGTAAACTGGTGGGTCGTGTGCAGCCGGCCGATCCCCGCGATGACTCCTATCTCAAATGTTGCTCGTATTTCAAAGCAAAAATCACTCGCTTGACAGCTCATATCTCAAAAATCTCGTATGTTAGGGCACTCATATCTCGAGATACCACTGTATATAAAATGTTTTCTAAATCCTCGCCTGAGGCTATTTTTCCCATTGATTTTTAGGGAGTGGAAGGAAGAGGGAGAGACAGAGAGAAACACCGATGTGAGAGAGAAACATTGATTGGCTGCCTCCCCCATGCCTCTAACCAGGGCAAGGAGCCTGCAACTGAGGTAGTGCCCTTGACCAGAATCGAACACAAGACCCTTCAGTCTGCAGGCTGATGCTCTATCCACTGAGCCAAACTGGCTAGGGCTAGTTATAGGTTTTTTTAAGGAAATAAAATTCTCATAGATGCTAGAGGATGCCTGCACAACTCCTGTCCTGCTCCTGACAAGGACATCACCACTGAATGTAGAGCCCCCATACGAGATAATGTCATCTTGAGACCCTTCCTTCGTTTCATCTACAAAGACCTTTTTCCGAAGGTCACAGCCAGAGGTACCACCACTGAGACATGTCTTTGGGGAATACACTTTAACCCACCACATATGTCTTTTGTAATAGCCCCACCACATGTAATTCTTTGCGCACTTCTGCAAAGAACTCTGCCCTTGACATAATAGCCACCATTTCTCCAGTGATTGGGCAATGCTTCTGTATTGCAGAACCACTCAGAATCTCTCATATGTTTGGGCGTTATGAATATCCAAGCAAAAGGAAGGAACCACAGCACATCCTGAAAATAGTGGGCCAGGGAATTCTTTTCGAGGGTGTATCTGTTACTGCCTCCGTGGCTGTTAGTGCTCAAGGCTGGGAGCATGTGAGTCTACCACAGCATTCACACACTCAGATTGGGGACGTTTGTCCTGATCCTTCCCTGAGTGTGCGCAGATCCTCCGTTAAATATCCACAGGGTTCCACGGATGTGCACGTGTCCATGATTTCAGAGGCCACCTTGTCTCTAGCCACTGCTCTGGAGGGAGCCTGGTAAAATCTGAGGAAGATGGAGCAGATATAAAAAGGGAGGGAAGGGGACCGGTAGCCCAGATTACACGGTGTGCTTTTTCTATGAAAACAGCCCAGAATAACTCAAAATGGAGAAATGACTTCGCCATTTCTATTCTGGTCATTCTAGTCCCTGAAAGAGGGGAGTTCATAATGACACTTTTTTTTAAATAGTCACCTTTGGAGATTACTAGTGCACCTACTCATGAGTCTAAAAATTGATACATCAAAGGACAAAATCAAGCAATTACCTTGCCTTTTTTGTACGAGTTGCATTTCAGGGTAACTGAATAATTAGTGAAGGAAAGTTGTTTTATTTTTGTTGTTCTTTTTTTCCCTTTACATAGACATAATCTAGATTTAAAAATGCAGGTGAAGTGATGGGATTCAAGAAATAACCACTTTAGAACCTCTAATGACATAATGGTGTTAGTTAAGGTCATCGGTGAATGACAAAATACTCAGAGGTGTACTCTATGCTGGGTGCACCAGGCTGATAACACTTTGAATCCAGATCAATGTGGTGTTTTTTTTAATATATTTTATTGATTTTTTTTTACAGAGAGGAAAGGAGAGGGATAGAGAGCCAGAAACATTAATGAGAGAGAGACATCAGTAAGCCACCTCCTGCACACCCCCCCACTGGGGATGTGCCCGCAACCAAGATACATGCCCTTGACCAGAATAGAACCTGGGACCCTTCAGTCCCCAGGCCGACTCTCTATCCACTGAGCCAAACTGGTTTCGGCTGAACCCAGATCAATGTTATCATCATATGACATGTCTCTGATGGACTTAATAAATCCCCCAGAAGGATTCTTTCCATTAGCGTTGAACCAAGTCAAATTAAGCCTGAAGGTCTTACCGCCAGTTTATAGAAATAACAAGACTAGGGAACATTTTCAATGACTTTTTAGGAATGCAATAAACTAAAGGAAATTATCTTCAAAAAAAACAAAAAAGATGTAATAAAAAAGGAGAGGAAGTGTCCTAGATTTAAACAGACCTAAGAGACCTTGTAGGAGCCTCGTTTGCTTTCTGATTCAGACAAATACATTGTCAAAAGACATTTTTTAGTTTTGGAAATTTGAGCATAGGGTGGGCATTAGATGATATTGTAGGATCATTATTAGTTTGTTAGATGTGATATTGGTGGTTGTTGTGTGTGTTTTTCTTTTTACTGAGAAGAATCCCAAGCTTTTAGAAATACCAAAGCTGGTAGTTGTGATTGAAAGAAGATGATGAAAACAATAGAGAGGGGAGGTATGCAGTTTGGTCAAACGCTGATGATTTTTGCAGCTGAGTGAGGAACATAGACTCGTTCATTAAACCATGCTCTTTATTTTTGTGTACATTTTTAAATAATAAAAACAGAGTAATTCCTCATGAATAGATGGTCAGCATTCCCAGTGGACTGGTGAAATTATCCTTACTTGTGACCAAAGATCTATCTCTGAAAAGTAGGGCAAACCCACATAAGAACACATCAGTTAGAGAACTGCTATGGAAATCCAGAAAATAGATATTGAATGAGTTGTGCTGGAGTGTATGGACCTGCAGGGTTAATGTTGAAAGACATCCTTGTCTTTACTTTTTTCCATTTTTTATTAATGTATTACATGTTTACATATCTTCCCATTGCCCTCCTTACCCCATTCCCATCAATGCCCTCACCCCCCAGTATCTTACGTCCACTGGTTTTGCTCATATGCATGCATACAAGTCCTTCAGTTGATCTCTTATCTCCTCCACCTCTCCCTAACCTTCCTGATGTAATTTCACAGTTTGTTTGATGCTTTACTGCCTCTGAATCTATCTTTTTGTTCATCAGTTTATAATGTTCTTTATTATCCATAAATGAGTGAGATCCTGTGGTATTTTTCTTTCATTGACTGGCTTGTTTCACTTAGCATCATGCTCTCCAGTTCCATCCAGGTTGCTGCAAATGATAAGAATTCCTTCTTTTTTATGGCAGCATAGAATTCCATTGTGTAGATGTACCACAGTTTTCTGATCCACTCATCTGCTGACGGGCACCTAGGCTGTTTCCAAATCTTAGCTACTATAAATTGTGCTGCTATGAACATAGGGGTGCATAAATCCTTGCTGATTGGTGTTTGTGATTTCTTAGGATAAATTCCTAAGAGTGGGATTGTTGGGTCAAATGGGAGTTCCATTTTTAGTTTTATGAGGAAACTCCATACTGTTCTCCACAGTGGCTGCACCAGTCTGCATTCCCACCAGAACTATGCTTTTCACATTGTAGTGCCTTCAAACTCGGGTATGGGAATATTTCTCATACTAAAAGCAATGCCATTATATAGAATAGAAGCCAAGTTTTCCCTAATATCCTACCCAGAAGCAGTAGGGGCTTCCCAGTCAGGAGATCCCCATCCAGCAGTGCCCACCTTCTCATGAGTATAGCTGTCCCTCACCTCACCAACAAACACTCCCTATGCGACCCTCAGCTGTCCCCTCTGTCTGCTCGGGACACATCCATCTTTTCCACTGCCATTTTTTCCCCCATCCTTGTCTTTAGTGGCAGCAAAAAGTAAATGACCTGGCTAGAATTTCAGGCTATGGCCCTAAGTCAGTGGTCGGCAAACTCATTAGTCAGCAGAACCAAATATCAACAGCACAATGATTGAAATTTCTTCTGAGAGCCAATTTTTTTAAACTTAAACTTCTTCTTAATGCCACTTCTTCAAAATAGACTCGCCCAGGCCATGGTATTTTGTGGAAGAGCCACACTCAAGAGGCCAAAGAGCTGCATGTGGCTCGAGAGCCACAGTTTGCCAACCACAGCTCTAGGTCATGTCTGAGCTAAAGATTTCATTGGCCACTATTATCTAGTGTGATGATAGCTAGTGTGATCGCTTGCACATAAGCTCTGTTATAGTCCTAATGTTGGTGCAAGCAATTTCCTAGAACTGAAGGCGGTAAATACTACTGTGTCCCAGTAGATTTCAAGATACTGTGACCATAGAGAATTTACCTTTTGTCCCATTGCGTTAGCCTCCCACCACTCCTAAAACACGAAACAAGGTAAGATCACCTGTGGGCTTTTGATTAAATCACTGACCGGAGAGAGGGGAGGTGCACTTTTATAAAAGGAGCCTTTTTCTTATTTCTACTTTCTAGTTCTTTGCACTTGAAGGCTTGCCATTTACAAGCCTACAGAAAACACTTGGCATAGGGCCACCCTGTCCATGTCTGTGCCACGGGGCCTGCTTTCCTCCCACTCACTTATGTCCCCGGTCAGGGACTTAAGAGGCTAAGAGCAGTACAGGCAGCCTGATTATTCAAGCTCACAAAGTACAGTGGTACCTCGAGATACGAGTTTAATTAGTTCTGTAACCTTGAGGCGTGGGAAACTATGAGATGCTCGAGTCGCGGTAAACTGGTGGGTGTGTGCAACCGGCCAATCCTCCCGATTACTCCTATCTCAAATGTTGTTCGTATTTCAAAGCAAAAATCGCTCGCTCAACGGCTCATATCTCAAAAATCTCGTATGTTAGGGCACTTGTATCTCGAGGTACCACTATAAGAAGAAATCCAGATGGTAACCCAAAATAACAGAACTTTATTTCAAAGACGATTCCGATCCTTTGTGTTGCTGACTGATTTCTGGGAGCCCTGGGCTCAGTGCTCAGATGCCCCAGAAACAAAGAGAGGAATCATTTGCACCACATGTGTCTGTCCATTGGCCTGCAAACTATGAAAATTGGTTCATAACTTGGCCTACTCTTAGAAGAAGAAAGAAAATCACACACTTGAGAAAAGTTCCTAAAATAAAACTACGAAGCTTGTGCTTAGATATGTCTTCCCGCCAAGTCATCCTTTATGGTTCCCCTCAGCGTCTCTTCTATTCCTCCTGCCACTAATGTTTCACGGAGCAAGAGCAATCAAATATGTCTAGGTTTTATGAGACATTTTAAACCAGAAGCTTCGGGCAAGCAAGCGAGAGGTGCACTGGAAATGAATTACCCGTCTGCCCCTATCCAAATCAGCAGGTAGACAGGTCCCCTCTTATAGATGATTACCAGTGAACCCAGCAAATGTAATTCAGCATGTTCCACTCACACCCCTTCCTCTCCACACTGGGTCCACGCCCACATGTTAGCAACAATCGTGACTTTCAGTCTTCAGCTGACTGGCTGAGATTTTGGCATGCGAGCTAATATAGATGAGTCTACCATCCTCGTAGTAAAAGAAAAAGCATTCTCTTTCTTTGTCCAGGTAAAGAGGCAAAACACGGTTCTAGAATACATTAGAGTTCGGTTCCATGAGAACCGAGCTTTCTGCTTTGTCCTTTGCAGTGTGTGTGGCACTGAGGACTGGCCCGTGGTGGATATGAATGAAATGCATCCTAAAGGAAGGAATGGTCCTGCAGGACAGACGTTCTCTGTGCTTATCCTGTAGGCTCAGAGCCTAGATAGGAAATAATAACCCAATGGAACAAAATGTAAGTTCTCTATGGTCACATTATCTTGAAATCTACTGGGACACAGTAGTATTTACTGCCTTCAGTTCTAGGAAATTCCTTGCACCAACATTAGGACTTGAGGTCCTCGGATGCCCTGCAGCAAGGCACGTCCAGTGAGGACATAGCTGGGACCCCCCAGTGGCCGGCAGCAGGCTGGTCTTCATTGCCTTGCCATCCTAAATGACCAGATGATGGTGGTAAGCAGACTGGGCACCATGTCTCCTATACATTCTCATATTGCATTTTCATATTGGGTTTTCTTTTTCTTCTTTGGTTTATTGGTATCTTAAATTGTTCAGCTAAGCATATGAAGACCATGACTTTTCCATTACCAAGCTTTTTTATTATTATTATTATTAACAGAGGAAGTAACCGAATCGCTTAAAATGAAACAACTCCATCCTCTCTAGTGCACCATACCCAGCCTGAGCTTTGACTGTAATGATAGGGTGTGGGTGATGCTGCTGAGGAAATGGTGTAATTATAACATTACTGTGGAGGACATGGAGCTGTGCTGAGCAAAGTTTAAGATGGGATTACAGTCCTTTTTCATGAATGACACTAATTTGCCAACTGCAATCAGAAGCTTCGTAGTATGACAGTAATAGTATAATAAAACCCAGCCTAGCTGGTGTAGCTCAGTGGTTGAGTGTTGACCTATGAACCAGGAGGTCCCAGTTCGATTCCCAATCGGGGCACTTGCCTGGGTTGCCAGCTTGATCCCCAGTAGGGGGCTGTGCAGGAGGCAGCCGATCAATGATTCTCTTTCATCATTGAGGTTTCTATCTTTCCCTCCTTCTCCTTTCTTCTCTGAAATCAATAAAAATATTTTTAAGTAGTATAATAAAAATCAGGGCTGAAGTAAAAATGAAGGGAAAGGGAGGCCTTTCTGGATTGTCATGTGTTCCTAGGAGTGTGTATAAACACGTCATGCGGGGCAGGGAAGCTCACCAACATGAACATGCATGGCATGGTCAGGAGTTAGCTTGGCACATCAGCACTCCAGCGGGTTCCCTGCCCCGCCTGGCAGAAGCACCTGACACAGGTGTATCATGTCCCGCCAGTTTCATCTCCCTGGATATGGCTTCCTTTCCTCTTTCTCACTGACTTGTCCAGTGGTCCTTGATTTGAGGCTACCGTGGATTTAAAGTGGCAGGATTCTCTGTCCTGACTGGGGCATGGGCAGCCCTGGGCATTTGCAAGTCATTGGAAGGTGAAAGTAAATCTGTGCTTTTCACTGTGTGTGAAGTTTATCTCAATTTAAAAAAAATTCAAGACCAGAGATTTCTAGCAATGAGAAATATAAAGAAGTTGCCGAAACCGATTTGGCTCAGTGGAGAGAGCGTCGGCCTGTGGGCTGAAAGGTCTCAGGTCAAGGGCATGTATCCTGGTTTCGGGCACATCCCCTGTAGGGGGCGTGCAGGAGGAGGCTGATGGATGTCTCTCTCTCATCGATGTTTCTAACTCTCTATCCATCTCCCTTCCTCTCTGTAAAAAAATCAATAAAATATATTTTTTTTAAAAAAAGAAAAGAAATATAAAGAAGTAGAAAAAGCAATCTCAGGAAGCCTGGCCTCGCCCCACCTCATGAAAGTCTCGGATTTCTTGAAGAATGTTTTCTTCTTTTCCAAGGTGGGAATATCTGTGTGTCCACTCTCGCCCTCCCAGGCATGAGGCGTGACAGCAATGTGCACAGACCTGACCAGATGTCTGGGCTCTGTAAACCATGTGGAGCTCTGAGGTTTATTCCATGAGGAGAGCAGATTAGGGGTTGCTCCCAGCTGTGGAGCAGGTGGGATGCATCCCACCATGTGACCAGGCTCTGGCGTTATTTCTCTGGTGCAGGGAGCGGGGGGTGAGGATAGGAGGGGACGGGGGGATGGCCAATAGCGCAAAGAGTCTGTGCAGTGTGCGCATGTGCTGTGGAGGATGAAAGGGAAGACAGTTTGTCTTTCTGACATCATCTCTATTTCTGACTTTTCTTAAACTATTCCTTCGTATACCCTCCACCTCAAACTGGGGACGCCTCACCCCCTTTGTGAATAAACATCAGAAGACGGAGATTTCACTTTGTCTTGTCTCACCCACTCCCGTGGTCCATGACCCTTCTATATGTATTGTGATGATGATAATAGTAATAGTAATAGTAGTAGTAATTTTCTTTTTATTATTACTAAGAAAGAGGGGGAGAAATAGAAATAGAAATAAATGTAAATGCTTCCTGCACCCAACCAGCAGCTTGTACGGAAACTGCCTGCAGATTTGGGCTGTCTTCACTTCCCTTCTTTTGTGGCTTCGTCAACAACCTAGACAACCTGCAATACTCCTGTCCTTCAGATTTTGTCTCTTAAACTTGACCAATATTTCCGTTCCTGGAATCGGTAATGAGCATCTCTTGTCTAGAGGCTCTGAAAGTGCAACTGAGTTTTCTAAAACTTCCCTCAAATGACAGGAGTATTGGAAAAATGAAAACCAAAGGAGCCGCCGAGACCGGTTTGGCTCAGTGGATAGAGCGTTGACTTGCGGACTGAAAGGTCCCAGGTTCCATTCCGGTTGGGGGCATGTACCTTGCTTGCGGGCACATCTCCACTGTGGGGTGTGCAGGAGGCGGCTGATCAATGTCTCTCTCTCATCGATGTTTCTGACTTTCTATCTCTTTCCCTTCCTCTCTGTAAAAAAATCAATAAAAATATTGACCCTGATCCTTCAGAGGCTGCTGATCTGCTCACCAGGACAAATACCACCTCCTTTACAAGCTTGCATGGAAATTCCTCCCACTGAATGTGCTATGAATTTCCTCCCCTTTCCTCTCTAGCTCTGAAAATATGTGGTACAGGAAGTCGTTAATATTTCATTAACACAAGAAGAAAGTATACAGAGATACCAAAGCCCAGATCTGATATTTTGCAGAATATTTTTAAAGGGGTACTAATTTGGAATTATATGAATGGAATAGGAGTATTTATAAAATCATAATAAAATATTTTAATTAGTATATCTGGGGGAGGGGAGACTGAAGATAAATATTCAGCAAAAGAGGAATTTTTAAAGGGCCCGGGTGTTGGCAGTTCATTCAGAAGCTGTATACCCCGCGTAAGAGGCAAAGCCAGAAAGGCTGGTGCTCAGAGGACTGTGGCCACTCTCTGGGCCTTTGACTCACTCTCAATAAGCAACCTCCTCGTGTACAGATAGAACAGCCAGAGTCACTAAAGAAATGATTTCTCAGAACTGGTTAAAAATCAAATCCAGCCGAAACCGGTTTGGCTCAGTGGATGGAGCGTCTGCCTGCAGACTGAAGGGTCACGGGTTCGATTCCGGTCAAGGGCATGTACCTTGCTTGCGGGCATATCCCCAGTGGGAGGCATGCAGGAGGCAGCTGACCGATGGCTCTCTCTCATCGATGTTTCTAACTCTCTATCCCTCTCCCTTCCTCTCTGTAAGAAATCAATAAAATACATTTTAAAAAATAATCAAATCCAAAAAGCATGATCCTGGGCCTGGAGTGGGCTGATCGCTGTAGACATTTTTAAAATAATGTACCCCGAGGCCAGGGTTCTGGTTGAGTGCTATAAAGCGATGTGACAGGTTGAGAAAGCAGGGCCTGTTCTGAAAATCCTGTTCACTTTGGTGGTAAGCCAGCCATTCAGGGTCGAAGGCAGAGGCCCTCGCTTTAAGAAATGTAGAAACAACAAGAAAGGTACGTTTCCACCTTCAGCCTACTAGTGAATGGGGAGTACTTACTGAGCACCTGCTGGAGGCATGGAATGAAAGAGGCCCAGGGAGTGATGGGTTAGAGGCCCAGGAATTAGAAAAAAAGAAGCTATTGCTCCTAGACCGGAAGTGCTTACAATTTTTTGAGGGTTCTTTATCCCCGTATTCCTTACACTGTGACTGTTATTCAAAGTCATAGGCCACATAAACTATTAAGGAACCTCCAGATTCTCTAGTATGATGGAGAGCAACGGCGACACTAAGAGACTGTGACACTAAAATGCTCCCCATTCACTACCCCCGTTACCTTGCCGTTGCCTGGGGCATTTGCAAGCAAGGACAGGAAAATGCCAGTCCCAGCCAGTTCCAGATAATGAAGTCACTTATTCCAAACATTTTCACTGTGTTATTAAATTAGACCGGTTGGGACTAAAAAGTAATTAGGCTGAGGTTCTTATGAGGCTCATGAATTAATTAACTCGGAAGATAATCCCCAAGGAAAATTTAAAACAAATTTTTGAGCAGTAACGACTCGGTGGGGATTTATGTAAAACTTCTCTGAGTCCTCACTTTTAAAGATGATGTTATTTAAATATAGGAGCTCTGGCATATGATTAAATACTTGGGTTTTGTTGCTTTGTGAGCACATCAGGTACTGATAACTGAAATAAAATCTGTGAGGTGGGTGACAGCAATAATAACACACCGCACCTGGAAGTCTGGCTCTATGAAACATCATCGCTGTAACTGTGGTTGTCCCCTGACCCGGAACTGATTACCCCAATGAGTTGGTTACAGAGCCTTCGTCTTGAGCGCCCTTCCAAGCATTGCAAATTCATGAGTGCAGGTAGCCACATAGCTATGAACTCCACAGTGATTTGAAATGGTTATAAATCCTCCATGGAATACGCTGGACTTGCCATCTACCTGCTCTCTGGGGACTGTGCTGGGAGAATGTGGAGTGGTCAAATAAGGGGGAAGAGATCATGGGAACAGGCTTTGCCAGATGTCTCCACGCCCAGTAAAAAGAGTCCTTCTTGGCCATTGAAGACCCCCAGAATGACTGGGAGACTCTCACACATGTCTTGGGTTTGGGTTTCTGTGATTGAATGGAATGCCAGAGCAGCCACACTGCTCACGTGTTCCCCTGAGCTGTGCCTCGTTCACATCCGAGAGGAAAAATCTATTTTATTATAGTTTGGTCCCAGGTAACCTACAGTCTCTACTCAACCGCATCTCTAATCTTTTCCATCGCCTTCCCAGCATCTTGGAAATCCCAAAGGTCTTAGAGAACCTCCAGATTCTCAAGGCTGGACCAGATTTTGAATGAATAGCCTGAGAATGAAACAGAAGCTTTGGTGCATGGTAGCCTTTTATCAGTAGAGGATTAAGATGAGCAAGCCAGAGGCCTAAGATAGTTGACACACATGGACCAAGGGATGGACTTCGATCTCAACTGGACCATAGCATATCCCAGGGCAATGAGAAATGAGAGAGACATACCACTTAAAGTG
Source organism: Lasiurus borealis (assembly GCA_004026805.1). Taxonomy (NCBI): domain Eukaryota; kingdom Metazoa; phylum Chordata; class Mammalia; order Chiroptera; family Vespertilionidae; genus Lasiurus; species Lasiurus borealis. The sequence goes on along the minus strand of PVJN01025847.1, from coordinate 9,941 downwards.
ACATGTTGAATTGTTCCATCTCTCCTTCTTTATCCCTTCATTTCCACTTAGTCCCCCTAGCACAGTGGTTCTCAACCTTCCTAATGCTGCGACCCTTTAATACAGTTCCTCAGGTTGTGGTGACCCCCAACCATAAAATTATTGCTACTTCATAACTGTAATTTTGCTACTATTATGAATCATAATGTAAGTATCTGTTTTCCGATGGTCTTAGGCGACCCCTGTGAAAGTGTTGTTTGACCCCCAAAGGGGTCGCGACCCACAGGTTGAGAACCCCTGCCCTAGCACATCTCTCCAATAAATGTGTTTACTCAAAAATATTTTCTAGACTGACGATACCAATCAAGAAGATGGTCGGTAGTTTTTTATTAAAACGGAAAACTTGTATTAGCTGATTTCATTTGGTGAGACTTCTGCTGTGTTCTCGACTTCATTGTTATGTCCCAATACAAGTATTTTTGAAGCGTGTTTTTAAACCTGATGGTATATTTGTCTCCCTCTTGAATTAAACTTCTCGTTTTAAAAAATAGTCCAAGAAGTACCAAAAAGGGCATTGTTTTAATTTTATAAATGAGCTATATATTAAACTATTTGGGGCACCAATCAATTGTATTTATTTTTGTTGATACTTAATTCCAGATGATACTTTATTGTATAGTTGTGCAGTTTTCAGATTACAAATCATAAACCAAAATTTGTAGAATCAGAGGAAAATTCAAAACTAGAACCTGGTAAATCCCAGCTGCAATAATTAAGTGAAATACTGCACACTCCCTGCATCTTACATCAAACAGATGAAATGAACGTGCTAGATTTCTGTATCCGAGGTAGTCATGGCAACTTTCAAACTTCAAATCCTGAACTTGAGATTTTGATCTTGAGAAATAACACATGGTCTTTAAAAGTAGGTCTTTGTCATGATCTTTAAAAGTGATGGCACTTCTACGGAGTGAATTTTCAAAATCACAGTCAACCTGTGGTGCATATGGTTAGGGTGTCAAATGGGGTCTCTAGTTTGTTGAGTGCCTACTTTTAAAGACCAGGTTTTTATTCCTTCTTTTTCTCACCCTGTGATTTCACTCTAAATGGGTCTGAGGACTATTTACGTCACAGAGAAGCCAAAATGGATGATGTTAGTTCATAATAAGATATGTTAGTCCACAAAACACTAATGAAGTTATTATTTGATGCAGAATTGTAAGGAACTTTTGCCATTATTGAAAGAAACAAGAAAAAAAAGATTGTTTTCACTTCCAGTGTTGAAGACATTCATCATTAGACTTACCACCTGAAAATACGTATCATCCTAACAATGTTTACATCCTGTTCACTGTGACCTAATCTAAGCCCTTTATTATCACAAGTGGGTGTGGTCGGTTCTGTTATCCTTGCTTAACAGATGAGGAGACCGGGGCACAGGAGAGTACGTGACTCGCAGAAGCACACACACAGCTGAGAAGTGTACAGCCTCCATCCGGCCCAGGCATCCTAGCGCAGGCACCATTCTTGTTACCATGGTGCTCTGCTGCTTGTGTATGTCTTCTGCATGTAGAGTCCTGGCTCTGGAAGAATGAGAAGCCATGTCATAAAGAGAGTGAGGGTGTGGGCTTTGAAACAGAACTTTCTACACACGGTGCTTGCCATCTCCAGGCCAGAGTTTTCCCATCGTTATCACGTGATACCCAGGCCCCTGTCATTCTACTTGTTGAAAAGATTGACTGAGATAACACACTAAAAGCTTTGAGGACAGAGCCTGACAAATGAAAGTGCCCAATAAATGTGAGATAGTATTATCATGATAAATACATTCACTTCAGTCTGTGAATTGTGGTGGCCATAATTCACAAGTTTCCTGGGTGAGAGTTGATAAACACTTATTAAACCAGCACTTTTTGCCGAGACCAGTTTGGCTCAGTGGATAGAGCATCGGCCTGCAGACTGAAAGGTCCCAGGTTCGATTCTGGTCGGGGGCATGTACCTTGGTTGCAGGCACATCTCCAGTGTGGGGCATGCAGGAGGTGGTTGATCGATGTCTCTCTCGTCAATGTTTATGACTTTCTATCCCTCTCCCTTCCTCTCTGTAAAAAATCAATAAAATATATTTTAACAACAAAAAAAAACAGCACTTTTTAGAGTTCAAGCACTTTGTAGAGTTGATCTCACAAGAACTGTGATGACTCTTTTTCTGTTGCTGTTGTTAATCCTCATCTGAGGATATCTATTCCATTGGTTTTTAGGGAGTGGGGGAGAGACAGAGAGAGAAAAATGTCCCTGTGAGACATCCATTGGTTGCCTTCCCTATGCACCCCAAACAGGCTGGGGATTGAGCTTGTAACTGAGGTACATGCCCTTGACCAGAATCGAACCTGGGACCCTTCCGTCCATGGACCAACCCTCTAACCACTGAGAAAACTGGCCAGAGCAAGATGACTCTTACCATTCTTATTTCACAGAATTGGAGGAAACTCGACTCTAAGAAAAGATGTTATATTCCTAAAACCCAATGAGCAAGGAGTCAAACTCAGGGCACGCTGGCTGCAAAGCTTCAGCTCCTTCTACCACCCTGTCTTGTTCTAGATCAGCAGTTCTCAACCTTCCTAAGGCCAAGACCCTTGCATACAGTTCCTCATGTGGTGGTGACCCCCAACCAGGAAATTTTGCTATTGTTATGCATCCTGATGTAAATATCTGCATTTTCCGATGGTCTTAGGCGACCCCTGTGAAAGGGTCATTGGACCCCCAAAGGGGTCACAACCCCCAGGTTGAGAACTGCTGTTCTAGACCCAGGTTTGTTCAGCCAGTGCCTGCTCACCAATCAAAAAAACATCAGTGCAACACCAAGGGGGGGAAGCAAGCAGGTGACATTTCGTCGTGCGCATGGCAACAAATGTGATGCAGCTCTGTTGACTCAGTGGACGGCCATTGTACTGCTCTGTGTGAAGACCTGTTTGAGTCCATTAACAATTGTGGCATGCTGAGAGACCCCCCCAGGAGGTCTCGGTTGATACGGGAAGTGGCCGCTAGGGCTTCTAATTGAGCACCGTTGCTTCTTGACTCAGCGCAGAGCCATTGCTCCAGGGGGAAGTTAATTCACATCCATGGACGATGCGAAACTCCACAGCTGACCCGACCGCTGCTCACTGCTGAGGATCCTATAAAACTTCTCTTACGATGGGAACTCTGTGTTCCGGCAAACCACAGGAGTATTTCCTGTGTGCTGACCTACAGCTTCCAGAGCTCTCAATCACCGGTATAGAAGCGTTCCCTTACTCCCCTTGGTTGTAAATATTGTGGTTTTATTAAGTGTTCAAAAGGAACGCCTGCATATTTCCTTTTGGACAGATACGCTGGCCTGCTCCCCCTTTTTCCTGTTTCCTCTGTACTTTTATGTTCCTGTCATCTTTTCCCCAATGGCACCTGAATTTTAGAACCCGGTGGCAGTTGGAAATGCCCTGCTGGTGAATTTCAGAGATCTGGGTCACATCTCACCTCTGCCTCTTACCGGCTGGATGAACTTGGGGAAGACATTTAGCCTCTTAAGAGTCTTTTATTCCCCATCTACAGAGTGGGGATAATAGTCTTCTGTGGTTGCCCGGAGCATTAAATGTATGAGTTTCTGGAACATTCAGTGAGAGTGGAATCTGACCCATTGCCCAACCCCCAATGTGAGCAAGGCCATCTCCCAAAAGACCCCAGACGCGTTGTTCTTTTCAAAATGAAGAGTTACCATCTCTCCTTAACTGTATGCAATCTGTGTGCTTCATTTCTTTTATGAAACATAAGTTGTCTTGTGTCTGACCAAAGTGCACCCGTGAACATAATACTGCCTTTCACATGTGAGCCCTCCAGGCCAGGACCAGCAGGGAAACCTCTGAGCTGGTCTCTTCTTCTTTTCTGGTTACAAGACAGCATGTCATTCCTGAGAGTGGAGGGTCAATGGTGTACAAATCAACCAGGAGAATCAAAAACAGCCACTCCTAAGCCCCTCGCAGAGAACCCGCTGTGGTAGGTCCAAGGTGGAGCCCAGGAACCTGGGTATCTGTCCAGCCCCCCGTGTCCTGGTGTGGGCAGAACAGACCCCTAGGGCCACAGGCTGAGAACACTGATCTGTAGAAAGGGGTGTGCCTTCTGGAGCAGAGTTCCTGCAGACCACTGATCATGGCCTCCGCCACGCTCTGCAAAGGAAGGGGAGCCAACATCGAAGAAACAAGCAGGGGCCATGGAAATCCCTTACCTGGGAGGGAAACACCCCTTGGCTGCTCCAGAATGCCAGGCTGTGTTCTCCATACCTGCGTCAACTCTTCATTTCTCAGCCATCCCTCATTCTCCATACCGTTTAACATAGCGAACATAGTTTTGGCGATTCTCTTGCCTGCGAGTGTTATCTGATGGGCAGAGGCCTCCTCCCTATTATTCCTTTCACCTTTGTTTGTGCTCCCAGCGGTGCCATCCCTTAAGGGTGAAGGCACTTGGAGAGTGGGTTAGAACAGGACAAGGAGGCCGGGTCTGAACCCTGCCTCAGCGGACCTAAATGGATAGCTGATAAGTTAATCCTGAGGAGGGGGTGGAAGCAGAGTGGAATGAAACAGAGTCTGGGTATTAACAATTTTGGAATTGATGCTGAGTAGTGGCCGTGGCAGTCCCTCTTGCCTCATTTTCCACTTTTATAAAGGGATCTGTTGTAGGTCATGGAAGTTTGAATTTTATGTCCATTAGTAAAAACCATTTTCAAACACACACCATGCATATTTTACATATTTGTAAATTGTATACAGAGTGGGGCGAAAGTAGCTTTGCAGTTGTATGTGCAACACAGAGTTTATTGGTGTATTGTTATTTGTTATTTATTATATTATTTTTCCATAAGAACAACAGCCAATAGGTGTCTAGGTATACAGTCAGTTAACTAGGAAATTGAAAACAAAACAAAATCACAAGCAGATGGGCTCTAAGTTTGCCAGAATAAAGGTAAAATTTCCATGAGTGTTAAGTTCTTTCATGTTCTCTCAGATTCTTGAAGAAGTTGTGGTCTTTTTTATGTGTGTGTGTGTGTGCATGTGTGTGTGTGTGTGTGTGTTTAATGGAAAAAGGGGAATAAAATCACCTGACCATGTATATAGTACAATGATCTAATATATTTTGTTCATTATAAAACATATATGAACATACAAATTTTAAAGTCTTGATAAAGTTGAACCAAGCAGTATTACAAAATATTTTAATTGCAGTGTTTGATAGAACAAAGTATTTCCTTCATGTGTTGGAAGAGTTTCCTTTCTTTGGAGGGGGAAGTCTCCATTTAATGTCCAAAGTTTATGAAAAGTCCACAGTTGATAAAACATAGTTTGAAGTTGGGTCTATGTTATATTTATTTCAATATTTGGTTTTAATTGTGAATCTGTCTCAATCTGAAAAGACATAGTGTATACCAAGTTAGAAGTTCAAAAATGAATAGTAGGCATACTAGGTGTTAATCTATATTCCAGATAGTCTCTAGGATAATTTCCCATTTTGAAAGTCTATGTCCTTTCAGTTTTGCCAAAAGCTTATTCCAGGAGTAAGGAAGTATATAATGAGGAACCTCCTTCCTGAGTTGGATGAGGGCGAGGCAAATGAGGACGATGATTTTATTCCCTTTTTTCCATTAGAAACACACACATAAGAATGACCACAACTTCTTCAAGAACCTGTGAGAACATGAGAGAGCTTAACGCTCGTGGAAGCTTTACCTTTATTCGGGCAAACTCAGAGCCCATCTGCGTGTGATTTTGTTTTGTTTTCAATTTCCTAGTTAACTGACCGTATACCTAGACACCTATTTGCTGCCATCTAGTGTAATAAATAGGTTGATTATGCATAGAATTCCGAACTCATTGCATGGTTGAATGTCAGTACTCAAAATCACTCTTCACGTTGGTGTGTTACGAGTTTTGGAAGCGCCTAATCAGAGACCTGCTGTCCTTGCCACTGTGACCTTGCACAGGACCATAATATTGTCATAGACTCTAGGGCTCAGGATCGAGCCTGGTTCACTCTATAAATATGACATGAGGAAACTTGGTAAGGCCTTAGACGTTGGTAGATCTGAAGTAAATACATAATAATCAAGAGGTCATCCAACTTTGGTGATGATTTCACTTTATGGAAACAGAAGGACACATTACCTGACTTCTTATCAGCTGTGTGGCAATTCACTTCTATATTTTGGACATAAGTTTCTTCATCTGTAAAATGAAATGGTGACGAGCAAGGTCGCTTCCAGAAAAGGAGTGTGTGATTGCACATAAATTATTTTCTCTTTGAAATCCCCAAGTCATGTTCCCAGAATGAAATAAACGTTGCTTCTCGAGCTCTGCATGTTTGTCTATCTTTGGTTATGGTTAGAAGTGAAAAGTTCTGACTTGGGTGAGGGAAAGGCAAATGTGGACCATGATTTTATTCTCTTTTTTTTCTTGAGCATTGTCTAACGGAATGTTGTCCACCAATGGATAAATAAGTACTCACCAAGATGCATCTAGCCTCTTCTCTTAACTTACCATGGCAAACTTAGGAGCATACTACCTGTTAGAAATGATCAACTTCCGATACTGCACTTCCATTTTTGTGTCTCTATTTCATATTATAACTTCTCAATGGCGTTTCTAAGTCTACTGTAACTCTTCCTTTTCTTTATACAGTTCTGTATATCCTAAAATGTTCCATTTTCAGGTCATTTCTTATGTGTAAAACTTACTTCCCCAACCAGATCGAACATTTCACATTGGCAAGGACTGTTAATTCTCGTTTTGATGTGGGGATCTGGCATTGTTATTTAGGGAATATGTATGGTTATGATAATAAGATCTTTTCCTATTTGCTTTACCATAATGAGGATAAAGCTTGTCCTATTTGCTTTACATAATGAAGGTAAAAGATGAAGTGCAAGGCCATATCCAATCAGATATAGAACAGTTCATCTCCAAGCCCAAGTGTTTGCAAGCTAACAGCTCACAGAAGCACTAAATCTCTAAACCTAATGCCCCCCAAAAGGCATCATGACCATAAAGAGAAAGCCCCTATAAAACTGAGAGACAGCACAGCACATGGAGAAGAGTTTTGAAGCAAGAAAAATCTGGATTTATATCTCAGCTTTGCTACTTATGAATCAGTGTTTTGGCTAAAAATTATCAAGCTTTTTGAAGGTTGAGTTTCCTTATCTACACAATGAAGATGGTAATACTAGAACATTCCTTACAGAAGAGTTGTAAAGATGAAATGAGAGGGCAGAACTTAGCTCTGAGTGGTAGCTCAACCAGTGTGTTACAAAGAATGTTTGTTAGCATTAAGTAAAATGTTTTCACCTACCAACAGTAAAAATTCAATTTCCATGGAATCATGCAATATAAACATAGTCAGAGCATCTGTAATAGAGATATTAAAGTGAGTGCTCCATGCCCATAGAGCAGAGGGTTATTTGCAATGTCGAGAGACATCTTGGTTGTCACACTGGGGGACAGAGGAGTGTCTCTCTAAAGCACACAGACCCCTCCAGCCATGAGCTCCAGAAAGGCAGATGCATGAAGAACCCGGAGGGCTTGGGAAATTTGCCACAGGAGAGACGCGCCGGACGGGGACTGCTCGGAGGTGTTCTGTTGAGAACTGGTTGTTTCCCGCAGAGGCAGCCATGGCTGTTCTATTGTGTGGACCCACCCGGGCCATACTGGGGCTCTGGGTTGGCTCTGCTCCCGGGATCTGCAGGGAAGAACCTACACTCACTTCCGTAACTCCTGCCCGCAGTGAAGGCAGCTGCGCTCTCCCCGCCTTATGCACTGGAAACAGCAGTGCTCCAGCCCCTGAGACACAGTGGTGAGCATCTGTTTCTCTCCACCCCAGTGGGGTCTAGGCTGGCCCTTCCTGAGGACCCAGGAAGATCACCCGCCAGAGGGGCTCAGCCAGCAGGACACCCACCCCCACATCCTCATTATAGGGGGCTTGGTCCAGCTCCCCCAGCCCCCGCCCCCAAGATTCCATGCCTGCTGCCTGACCTCGCTAGTCCTTATTTGGTTTGTTTATCACACTAGAGGGGCCGTTCAATGTACTATTTGCTTAAGAATTGATTGTACTTTCCTAACAGAGAAGCTCATTGTTCTGATTCAGAGAACCTCAGCCTTGGTTGTGCACCAGAGTTCCTTGGGGCATTGAAAACTGTCCCATTGCCCAGGCATCACCCACATTATTTTTTTTTTACTCAATATATTGAGAATCGTGTTACTTTTTTAAAGATATAATTAGCATATAACACTGTGTAGGCATTGTCCGGTCTAATTACATTAGGTCTCTGGAATGTAGTTGTTTCAAGATTCTCCGGGTGACTCTAGGGCAGTGGTTCTCAACCTTCCTAATGCCACGACCTTTTAATATAGCTCCTCATGTAGTGGTAACCCCCAACCATAAAATTATTTTCATTGCTACTTCATAGCTGTAATTTTGCTACTGTTATGAACTGTAATGTAAATATTTGATATGTAGGATGTATTTTCGTTGTTACAAATGGAACATAATTAAAGCATAGTGATTAATCACAAAAACAATATGTAATTATATATTGTGAAATATTCATTTCTAATTACAAATAAATGAAATTTTGTCTTGAATCGTGGTGTAGCATGGGTAACAGTCTTCATATGACAACAGTAAACTACATGGCTACACTTTGCTACACTGAGGAGCAGTGTGTTGGTTCCTAAGACCATGGGAAATAGGTGTTTTCCAATAGTCTTAGGCGACCCCTGTGAAAGGGTCATTCGACCCCAAAGGGGTCGCGACCCACAGGTTGAGAACCGCTGCTCTAGGGTGTAGCTGGAGCTGAGAACAACCGGACCCATTAGAAAGAGTCCTTAGCTGGCGGTCAGAGCTTCAGGCCCACACCTCTCCATCTCTAACGTGTGTGCGGATCACCTGGGATCTCGTTAGAACGCACATCCTGGCTCAGGAGGCTCTGAAGGTGAAGAAGCTGATGTGTCCAGGTGGCTTCTGATCAGTGATCATCAGCATTTTCCATCACAGCAAACCGATTGAGCTCATCGCCCTCTCCTTACTCCTCTGTGAAACTTCCCTCTGTCCCTCCACCCCCACTTCTGACTCCCTGAAGCCCTTACCTTGCTGTGAACTTCCTGTCAGCTCTTCTCACAGGCATGGGGGGTCACTCAGGTGCCCGGTTACAGCTCTTCAAAGGCAGAGACCACATTGCACATTACACATGGTAGCTGCTGCAGAGATGCTTCTGGATTAACTGAAACATGGAGTGTCTGGTGCAAATGTCTCTAAAAAAAACTAAAAAAAACAACAACAAAGAACCGAGAAATGGAAGGTGTGGAAAGTGTTTTTCTTTGTTGAGCAGAGAAAAAGTTTGGACAGACAAGGAGGAGAGGAGGCTGGGGATTCGGATGTTCCCGTGAGCTGTTTTCACTCTGGGTGGGAGGGTCGGGTGGACCATCAGTGAGAGAACCAGAACTCCGAGTCCACTTCAGACTCTGCCCACTCAGGGTGCTGCCTCTGACACCGTCGTGTCCCAGAGGCCTCGGCCGTTCCTGCTGGGACTCCAGAGAGCCAGGTCGCCAGGGAGAGCAGCAGGCATCTGTGTCTCAGGAACCAACTACCTTCCAGAATTTAATTAGATTGGACAGAGCTTTACACAGGGTTACATGTTAATTATATCTTTTAAAAAAAGTAACATGGTTCACAATATAGTGAATAAATTTAAAAAAAAATGGCTGGGACCTGGCCAAGACCGGTTTGGCTCAGTGGATAGAGCGTCGGCTTGCGGACTGAAAGGTCCCAGGTTCAATTCCGGTCGGGGACATGTACCTTGTTTGCGGGCACATCTCCACTGTGGGGCGTGCAGGAGGTGGCTGATCGATGTCTCTCTCTCATTGATGTTTCTGACTTTCTATCTCTCTCCC
>PVJN01025846.1:0-29618 GCA_004026805.1 Lasiurus borealis | reverse complement strand
GAGGAGAGGGGAGGGGAGGAAGAAAGAAAAGAAGAAAGAGTCTGGGCAGTAGCTAGAATCCATTGTGTATGCTGTTGCCATTTCTCATGATTCTGGCCTCCTTTTCCCTTTCTCGTGCTTATTTCTGCTCCCATTCTCTTTTCCCCGTCACAGAAAACGTAAAACAAAGCCCTCTTTCTAGGAATGGCCATTTTATGGAACTGTTCACAATTTGAAAAGCAGATGAGTTGAATACTTTACTCTGACTCTATAAAATAAAAACCTAAAGAAACTGAAGTGCATTCTATTTGAACATTTCTATAGACAAAAATCAGTTACACTACTGTGTGCTACAGTTTTCAGAGTTTTAAATATCTCAAAAACAAATAAAGTCTCATGTAAACTGGGAATGGTACGTAGGCAAGGATACTCAGCAATCTTTTTGCCTATTTTAATCTTTGACAATTTTTCCTGACAAGAAAATATCCATAGGATCTTGCTGATTAGTTGGATGTGGTAATGGTGCACAGGAAAGAAAAGAGTGAAAAGCCAACTGTGACCATTTGTTCAAGGAGGTTGAAGGGGGCATTCAGCCAAGATTTTGAAGATGAAACAGAAAGGTACAATGAGAGAGTTATGGAAGGGAGGACAATGGGGTCAGGGAAAAAGATGCCTAGAGAAGTACAGAGTCAAGACAATAAACCAGAGATGCTTACATGGTGAATAGAGGAGAACAGGCATGTGATGCAAGTTGGGGTTAGCTGCCTACAAGGTTTGAAGAATTATTCCCAGGAGCCCTCTGATCTATAGTGTCAGTGTTAGAACTCTTCATTTATCCTGTCCTGCTGTGCACTTGTCCCTAATACCTGCTTGCTTGGAGCAAAAACCTAAAGAAGGATGCAGCCAGATCAATGATTCTCTCTCATCATTGATGTTTTTCTCTCTCTCCCTCTCCCTTCCTCTCTGAAGTCAATAGAAATATGTATTTTAAACAAGAATGTAGAAGATGCTTTTGATTTCGCTAAATTGATTTAATGAAAATACACTTTGAGGATGGAGACTCATGTCTTGTGTATCTTTCTAGCCCTTAGATACCTAGCATAACATCCAGTAATTATATTTCATAATGAAAGACTAATATATTGGATTATGGCCTAAAAGAGTTCATGGGTTTACCCCAGATCATATGCTATTTATGTAGGATTCATACTCAATTTTTCTAATGCTATATCTCATGTCTCATGGAATTTTCAATTATTAGGAAAGATGAAAGATTTTTTTTTAATTTCTCGTGTTTCCAATAACTAAATGTAACTGCAAATTTTAGGTATCCTTTGTCTAAGAAGAGGTAACTTGCTAAATAAAAGGACCCAGTTTGAAATCAAATGGATCTGACGAAGGAAGGAAGAGTGATATAACAAGGATTTGATCAGTTCAAGGGAATGTTAGACAAGCCATCTACTAACTATGTAAACATGGACAAGTGTTTTATCCTCTCTGACCCTCAATTTTCTCATGTGTAAAATGATGCTAATATTGATTTCCCTGAAAGTATAACAATTCATTGAGATAAAGTATATAAAAAGTATAAGCATAATTGATGCTTTAACAGCTACTGGCTTTTTTTCTTCTAGGGGTTAAAGCTTTTGCATACTTACTTTATACCAAAATCTGCCTTTATTTGAACATGGCTATATTTAGCACTTAGTTTCTCTGCTTAATTCTTGATCAATCTAAATTTAGTTCTTTCAATGTAAATTCTGTAGAAAGGTCTTTATTTCTTGATATGTTTATCACTTGATTCAAGTACTTTGCTCTCTTCCTAGTGTACGGACTTTGTCTTTCCAGTATACTGAGCTTTACCATCACATACTTCCAGAATCACATTGCTAGATTGCCACTTAAATTGGGTTTGGTTTGTCATAGATTTTTAGGTTCTGCTGTTTATTATGTCTCAGATGCAGCAGGCATCTCTAATTCAGCAACACTTTCTTATCCAACTTTTCAAAATGCCATTATAATTCAAGATTTCTATTATTGATTTTCTTTTTAAAGGGTATTTTCTGAAAGTCTATAACTGTATCATATACCTCTTACATTTCCTGAATATATGCAAATACACTGAAATCACAAATGGACAGATACAACCTGTCAGACAAACCTCTTGTGTCAAAAACATTAAAAGGTTCAAGTGATATAATAAGGATTTGATCAGTTAAAGGGAATGTTAGCCATAGTAAACCCCAATTTTCCTCAGAAAAGGGCCAATAATACCTGCTCAGCCAACCTCACGTGGCTATTATGAGGCTCAAATGAGATTTAAATATGTGGTATTACTTTGGAAACCCAATATGTAAATGTAAGATAACACAGTGATTACCACTATTCTTTGCAATCTCTTCTGATACATCCCTAAGAGCACAGGCCAGTGGAGCACACCACTGTAAAAAGTGCCTGTATGCCCCCAAACCAAGGAGAGCCGTTAGTGCTGGCCTTCCCTCCTCTTACTTTCTGACTGGCAATCAGAAGGCTTTATGTGATGAAACCCTATTTGCTCACTTTGGAGCGACTGGAGGCATGTAAACCTTTTCATTGCCGGGTGTTGTGTTTGCACAGTTATTTACACCACCTAGCAACGTGGCCCAAGACAAACAGTCCATATTAGCTACACAGTGACTTGCCATACATGTGATTGCTCTGTTAATGTAACAGCAAACATTTACTATATGTAGAAGATGGCATTTCCCTCCCCGCCCCCTTTTCCTGTTAAATTAATTTCTTTCTGTACTTGCTTGATGGTCTCTAGAACTAATCTGTAAAATGAGAGAATCTTACAATTGAAAGACATGGGAGAGGTCTCTTAGTTCAATCGTCTTTACCAAAGCAGGAATCTTATCATTTCTCTGATAGATTGGGCATTTCCAGCAGTGGGAGAGCTAATCCGTTTTTGAGAGATCCTTTTCCTTTGTTAGATTGTTCTGATTCATTACATTCACATATTTTTTTAAGTCATTAAAAGGGATTTTAGAGACCATTAGTCCAGTTCCTCCCGTTTTCAGGTGAGGAAATTGAGGCCCAGAGTGGTGAGGTGACTTGCCCAAGGCCAAACAACTAATTTATGGCACAGCTGGGACTCCTGGCTCCTGGTAGCTTATTTCCAAATCATTAGGCTGCAAAATTACTGAAGTCAGAAAAACTGAGTGGTTTTAAATGCTATTATGCAGTATGTAAGTGCTTTAGTGTGCAGCATACGTTAGCATAGCAAATATTTATGTTGTGTTATAGATAACCTTACTTTTTATTTTGATGGAGAAAGTTAAATTCAAATCTTTCCTTTTAATGTGTACAAATATTTCCTTAAAACTACCCTCCTTTCAAAAGGCTTTTTGCCTTTACTTTCCTTTTTTGAAGCAGAGGGGAGAAAGAATTCATCCGTCTGATTCTTTTTTTTTTAATTTATTTAAATTCTTTATTGTTGAGAGTATTACATATGTCTCCTTTTCCCCATTGACCTCTCCCTGGCCATACCCACCCCTCAGCACATGCCCTCGCCCCCCTAGTGTCTGTGTCCATGGGTTATGCTTATCTGCATGCATACAAGTCCTTTGGTTGATCACTTCCGCCCCCCCACTCCCACCCTCCCCTGCATCAGTTTGATTCTGATATCTAAGAAGTCATATGACCAAAACAGAGACACAAAAGCACATTTTTCTGCCAGACATGAGGGCCCTGGAGTGGACTGGAGCCAGAGGCTTTTTAATATTCCTGTCAGGCTCTGGTCCCAGGCCCGTCAGCGGCAATGTGGATGAGACAGGGGTAGAGCTTGTCCATATGCCATGGGGAATTTGCAAGGTCGCCTGGCTTCTGCCTTCCTTCTGGAAGGAGTGCACTTAAAGGGAATCTGTAACCTTTTGTCCTGTGAAATCGATGGCTGGGAGCTGTGGGGTCACCCCTTACTCTGTGTGTGTGTTGGGGTGGGGGGGGGAGTTAGTGAAGAGGAGGACAGAACACTGATCGGCTATGATGGGAGAATCTGAGAGGGATTTGAGGTTTGTGGACAGACTATAGTGGGGGGAGGGGGAGGAGGCATTGAAACTGGTTTGATAGAGAGAGTTGACAAGCAATGCTGTCTCTTCTGAGAAATAACCAAGAGCTTTAGAAAGAGGGCCAGGCAGCAGCTCCGAGCCTGTAATCCAATGGGCCGCCCTTAATGCCTTTTCAGCTGAAGGCGTGAAAATATTTATCTCAGGCTTATCAGATGCACCAGCAAAAAAGACATTTTCTCTCTCAACTTCAGACTTTTGGCCTCATATCCTTGTAAAGATAGATGACCAGACTTGTTCCCCCAAAGCAGACAGCTTTATCAATTGTTATATCTATTTATTAATCTGTGCGCCTCCATTATACGCATGCGCCATGGCCTGTCTTCATTTATGTTTGTGGTTGTCTCCCCTATTAGACTTGGGTTCTAAACAACAGGGACATTTAAAAAAAATTATCAAATATGTAAGGTATATCAAAAGGTAAAGTGGATGCCATGTTTATACCTTCATATTCAATTTGGCTTCTAAGAAGCACTGTGCAGCACCTAGCATGCAGCAGGTAGCAGGAAAGGTGGTTGAGTTGCAGCACTGACTCCTTTTTACATATGTGCAATCAGCCTTTTTATCCCTTGCAGATTACGTGGAATCAGAATAATTTTCTCTGGGGGCTAAGTATAAGATAATATACTCTGATAGTCATGGAAATAGTAGCTGTTCTGCAAGGCCTTTGGAACATTGGTACTCACATTAGACAGTTCTCAGTGTTGATGGTGTTAGAACTCTGAAGTAGTGAAGTGTTCTGTTCAGCAGACCTAAATTTTAAATAAAGGAATGAAACCAAACAAAGTATAAATAGCTAATGGGAATATGGATGTGGCTTTAAATGGTAGAATTAGTTTGCTATCTGTGTTCTCTGTTGCATCCTTTAGCCATTACTGATTTTTTTCTTAGGAGAATCAAAACTTAGCTCATGGAAGATAGAGGGTGTTGAAGAAAGGAACACTGTTGGGTTGAAGAAAGGGTCGGAGAGGATTATTCATGTGTGTATGGGTGCAGTGTAGGGGAGGGTAAGGAACTTGGTGGTAGATTCAGGAGTGTGGTAAACGAGACAAAAATGAGGAAATAACCCTTAAGAAAAGAATAATATTCATCACCAACCCAAGAATAGTGAGTCCATAAAATTTATAACTCTCCTGATGTGAATATAATAATTATGTGAAACTTTCCCCTTGTATTTGTCTCCTCAACAATAAGTAGTCTTTTTCCCAGTTTCAGTTTAGCTACTTCCTCATTCAGTTTCAAACAGCCTTGCCTGTTGGAGAGAATGTGACACTATAAACCCTAACTGGCTACCTCCTCCCCGCAGTTCCCTAGCCAGCTCCTCTTTCGCTTTGATTAGTGGTAGCATCTTGTCATCTCCACTGGAAAATTCTCCCTCACCGTCAGATCCAGTCTATCGATTCTGTCTTCTAAACATCTCTCAGATTCTTCCCATTCTCTCTGTAGCAGCTTTTTTCCACCCTCCATCCATCTATTGTCTATGGAATCATCTTTCAAATCTAACATGTCACTTCCCTTCACCTCTCCATATTTCTCTGCCCATAAGGGAAAAGAAAGCCCTCTTTCTAGCCCCATCTTTTACCTCCCTTATCACTTTCTACCAGCCCTGCTGACATGTTTCCCTCTTCCCAAATAACCACGTGATTTCTTTCACACCTCTTTGCATTTGTGCAGGATCTTCCTTTTCCTTATACCCCTTTTCTATTCATCCCAGACAGCAATTTCCCCTTTGTGGGCTTCAAAAATGTGTACCCATCTCTCCTAGAGAGTTTCTGCTTCTACACAGTAGTCTTTCATTTGTACGTTTCTCCTCTTACAGATTGTAAGCTCCTCCAGAGCAGAGGTCCACTGTCTTGTTCACCTCTACACCGTCCTTATTGCTTAACGCAGAGCCAGACCCTAGGAGATGAACGAAGCAGTGGCTGAATCAGTGAATGAGATGAAAAGAGACTATCTCATAAACAACCACCTTCCTAAAAAAAATGGGAGTTTTTAGGTGTAGTTTTGTAATTTTGGTGACACATTTGATAGGTACCTTTTCCAGATGGCTGTGATGAGAACTGGTATGATAAAAGTCTTTGAATATCTAAGACGATGTGTCAGGCCTAAACTTTAGTATTTAGACAGCATACCAAATCAACCGATCAATCAAACAAACAGTTGTTTTAGCTTTTCTGACTTCTATTTTATAAGAATAATCCCAGGCACCCGTTGTGGCTTAATGTAAGACCTCAAAAAAATATCCTAACTAAATTTTTCTTTCACTTGTAATTTTCTGGTTGTTTTTATACACTTGATTTTCTGCACTGTTTTCCTTATTAGGATCATTCCTGTCTCCTGTCTTCTTTTTACCTGGCTGTGCCATCTTTGCAGTGGTCATATTTGGAGGAAGTGCTAGTAGTCCAAAGCAGCTAAGCCCTTAGCTTGCAGTGAGAGGCGGAGGAGAGTAATCAGCCATCAGGGCACTATTTGGGTCTGCACAATTTCATACAAGCACATGCACACCCAATCACATAGCTTCCTGCGAGGTTACCTTCTCAGTTTTCATGTTATGGTAAATAATGTCACCTTTCATCACCTTTCAAAACATTAAAAAATAGATGAAGCAGCTTTGAATCTATTGTTTGCTGTTTTTGTTTGTTTGTTTTTTGTGGGTTTTTTTGCCCAGAGCTTCCCCAATCATATAGTCCCCTCTAATTGCCAATACTTAAAAGTGTGAGAATTTTCTCTAAAACTGAATTCAGAAATTCAGCAAGGGCTTTAGATGGGGGCAGAGTCAGGGCAGTGCCTGAGCGCTCCCTTGAAAATCTGGCAGCAGAGCCCTTGTCTGGGCTCGGAGCTGCCCTGCTCTGCAGTCCCCTCCATGGACGGCTGCACTGATAGATGGGTTCTCCTAGGGGAGCTTCATGGATCGGCCCTCCACCCATTACTAGGCAGCAGGATTCTAATTTACAGCCCAGATGGTGACTAGCTACCCCACCACTCCCTATTTACTTTAGTAAAGTGGCAGAGGTATTAACTATTAAATTGCTTCTTTCTTTTTACAATAGCATATGCATTTGCAAAGGGTTTTGTATAAAAACGCTTTCACTTAGGAAAAAAAAAGTTATTTCATCAGAATGTGAAGAACATAATGCGCTATAATAAAAAATAAACAACCACATAGGTTTATTTTTCTTGGCCAGCTTTTGTGTGGAAATGAGGTTTTGAGGTACATACAAATTCTGGAAAGATTATTGAATTTTCAAAGGAGAATTTTCACAGGAGGGTGTCAGCTCTTTATTCTTCTTTGTTGATTGCTAAAGCTTATGGATCGACCTCTTACATGAAAATGCACAATATTTGTACACCAGGTTCCTGCCAATACAACTTATCATTCTTAGCTACTCAATTATTTTTTGAAAGCTTGAATATGATAAATAATGGTCAAGAAAGATTTTCTGAAGGAGATTCAGTCCATGCCCTTTTGGATAAATCATACTTGCAAAGAGCTATATTTTACTTAGAACCTCTTATTATAAGTGTTGTTTTTCTGGAATATTTGGGAATCTGACCCCGTATGGAGAGGTACTCTAAAAACTCTCCTGGGAAAGACGCTACTGTATTTGCTATATTGAGCTATTTTACCATTCTGTAGGAATCAGTATGAACTGCTTCTTCTGGACAATCAGCATGTTTTTCTATTTTGTGAATAATTAGTTAATTGGTTTTCTATCTATACAAAGTTCTGGTCTAAATTTGTGGTCTATCTTTAATAGTCATTAGCATATAATGCGATTGTTTTTGTCTGCTGGTTTTTACCTTGAGTTTTTCTGTTTTGTTTTTGGCATTTTATTCTAATTTTCTCTTCTCCTATTTATTTATTATACTATGTGCGTTTTTGTCAACAGCCTCAAGTCATTTTTAGGACAAAGTCCAGGTGTCTGTCTCCTAATATGTATTATTAAAATAAGTTCAAGACATTGAGCTTATTATATTCAGTCTCAATGAAACCATTATATTATTACTTTTGAATTTCAGTAGGTAGCTGTGTTTTTTAATTCGTAAGGTCTTTAACAGCTCCCCAATGTGAACCCTGGACAGCATTTATTAGACAGGATGTGGAGGCCAGATGACGCCTAGAAGTCTTACTGTGTAATTTAATCCTGGGTGCTGTGTTGTTTGGCTCCACCAGACACCGAGTGTGCATATATAATTATGTGCGCATGTGTAAAAAGCCCAACCCTGATAGGAGAGGGAGGAACATATTAGCAGAGATTAGCTGTGTCTCTCCAGCTGGGCAACGTGCCTCTGAATTCCAAGGGCTTTCCCCAGTGTAAATTATGAGACTGACTCAGCTGCTGTTCAGTTCCCCTCTGGCTGAACTGCATTTGCTAATGCGGTTAAGCTGTGGCTCAAGAGGCAAAATGTCTTGAGGTTCTAGAGATGTCTTCTTATTGTAAAAAAGAAAAACTTCCCTCCTTCGCATATTCACAGGATAGTGGTATATAGCCTTCTCAAATCAGAAATAAAAAGGCAAAATGGGGAAAAATACAAACCGTGTGCCAAACTTCAGCTATGTATGCTGTACTTTGAAAATTGTTAGCAGACTGAATTGATTCCTGTTCAGCTAAGGCAGTGGTCGGCAAACTCATTAGTCAACAGAGCCAAATATCAATAGTACGATTGAAATTTCTTTTGAGAGCCAATTTTTTTAAACTTAAACTTCTTCTAATGCCACTTCTTCAGAATAGACTAGCCCAGGCCGTGGTATTTTGTGGAAGAGCCACACTCAAGGGGCCAAAGAGCTGCATGTGGCTCACGAGCTGCAGTTTGCCAGCCACGAAGCTAAGGCAAACAGAAGTGATCTAGGAGAGATCAACCAAAGGATTTGTATGCATGCATATAAGCATAACCAATGGATACAGACACCAGGGGGTGAGGGCAAGAGTGGAGGGATGGGGGACAATGAGGGAATGAGGACTCATTTGTAATACTTTAATCAATAAAGGAAAAAATAAAATATTTTAAAAAATGATCTAATCTAAAAGGTTTCATTCTGATCAGCTAAGAGTTTCTGATTGGATCTGCTGCTGCTCTGAAATTGAAGTCTGAGCAAATTAATCTCATTTTGCGCTCTGAACCAAATCCTGGTTCAAGGTCACAAGAAGGTCTTGCCTGAAGTTCTTCAGCAACAACAGTACACTGGTATGAAAACTTGCATCTTTGTAATATCACATGAAGCGCAAGGCTTGGCATACTACATATATCAGTTGATTGAGTAGAGTTCACAGCTTTCCATTTTTTTTATCATTATGTGTGTTGTACTAATAATCCATTCAAAAGACATGGTGTCTTCTCTCTATGATTCTATTGTCTAAGACTAGAGACCCGGTGTATGAATTTGTGCACTGCTGAGATCCTCTGGGTGGCCTGCAGGGATCAGGCTGAAACCTACAGTCCAATGTTGCCTGCAGCTCCTACCTGCCACTCCCGCTCATCCCAGCCCCACTATGCCTGCTGTGGGGCGCATCCAATCAGTCCTGATCAGGAGAGGCCATAGCAGCACTCACCAGCCATAAGCTCTGGGTCTGGAGCCCTCCCAAAGGAAGTGGCCTGCAGGATCGGACTGAAACTGGCTCTCTGACATCCCCCTAAGGGTCCTGGATTTCGACAGGGCACAGGCCAGGCTGAGCCACTGTGCACAACTGGGCAGGGGAGGGACCGTGGGAGGATTCCAGGGCATGTCTGGCCCATCTCACTCAGTCTAGATCAACCGGACTCCAGCAGCAAGCTAACCTACTCATGGGAGCATCTGCCCCCTGGTGATCAGTGCACATCATAGCAAGTTGAACATCCTTAGCATATCATTAGCATATTCACTTTGATTGGTTGTTCCGTTGTTCCGACATTTAGTTTATTTGAATATTATCCTTTTATTATATAGGATAGCCAACTTATTGATATAGATAAGCCCAATAGTCAATTTATCAATTGAAAGTCAGGGGAGATAAATTAAATGCATAGATAACATAGGAACTATAATTAAGTGATTGTTTTAATTCTTCTTTTAAAAAAGTCATTACCAGTTTTTTTCTTACCAACCCTATTAACAGGTAACAAAAGTGTCTAACCTAAGTGGGGTTTTATCCCTCCTTCCTTTGCTATTCCTTTGGAGAAAATATTCATAGGTTAAGCACTAGGACTAAAATATATAGAACAAGGAAATTGGATAGTAATGGGTCATCCACTGATCAATTTTCAGGACTGTAACATGCCCACCACAGTACCTGGGCACTTAATCACCATCAATATTAGCAGCAGCCATAGTAGCTATTCTTACACTCAGCATAAATAGCAGCCCAAATAATGTATCAATTTAAGATTAAATACTGGATGTGGATGAGAACATATTATCTTACCTCCTAACAATGAATACTTTATGACTGAAGGGAGATCTTAAATACAAAAGATTAAGGAGAGGGAGTCTGAATTTTCAGTGGCAGAACAGCATTGTAAGAACAGGCGAAGGAGTTAGCACTTCTCTAAGAAGGACTCTCTTCTAATTACCATTGCTAGCAAGGCAGAAAGGAAGCACATTGGTGGGATGGGATAAATTCTGGGGGTAAATTGGTGCTAAAATTCACACTTGCATGTGAGAACTGATTTATACATATCAGGCTGTAGAAACCAGGTAGCTTGACATTGAAAGTTAGAGCATCAGCTAGCAGATTGAAGGATTCTGGGTTTAGTTCTGGTCAAGGGCACATACCTCAGTTGCAGGTTCCCCCGCCCTGGTTGGGGTGTGTGCAGGAGGCAACCAATCGATGTGTCGCCCTCACATCGAGGTTTCTCTCTGTCTCTCCCTCTCCCTCCCACTCTCTCTAAAAATCGATGGAAAAATATCTCCCGGTGAGGATTAACAACAACAAAAAGTTAGAGCTGGCAATCAAGCCAGTTTAGAGGGTGTAACCTGTGCCACTACAAGGGTCCTGGACTCGGTTTGATGTTCTGCTGTCTCTACCTTAAAATTCTTAATTGCTCTTGAACATGGGGTCTTGCATTTTTATTTTGTGCTGGCCTTGCAAATTTTGGAGGCAGTCCTATTGACAATATGCAAATTGTCATAAGCCCTTAGACAGTGTTCTCACTGGCATGTATCTCAGTACGTTGACTGTTTCCTGTGGCATGCCCCTTTTTGTTATAGGCCAGCATGTTTATTCCTTCCTGGATACTGTTGGACTTCTAGAATTGTTAATGAAGAATGTATTTGTGCCAATTAATGACTTAAGGGAAACTCGGCTCAATTTATGTCCCAAACAATGCTATTTTGCTAATAAGGTCTATATGCATCATTTAATGTAACATCATGATTTTAGAAACTACATATTCTGCTCTAGTAATTCTCCAGTTACTGTTGTCTTGAATAAAAGTTTCCTGATCATTGCATAAGTAATGAGTAATAGTTTTTATGAAGTCAAATCCTTCTGCTCAAAGAAGAGACTTGTTAGCCCAGCATTCAGAACCTTTCATGATGTGACACTGCCCTATACTTAGAGCTGTGCTTATCACGGCTCTCCACACACCTGATGTTCCAACTATTCAAAGCTGCTTACTATTTCTGGAAAATGCCATTTTTGTCTCACTCTCCATTCTTTTCCTTTTAACTCCTTTTTTTATAAAAATGAATGCCCTCTTCCGATTACAACGCTTGCCTCCTCCGTCTTCTCCCCTTTCTCCACTGGTGTGACTTCTGCTCTTCCTTCAAGGTCCCACTTTGTTGCTGGAAATGTCTCTTCCTCTATGAAGTTTCCCCCTGATATTCTCAATTATAGTTATTTACTACCCTCTCTGCTGTGCCATGGCTCGAGAAGCTCTTAAAGGCTTACTTAATTCTCCACTGCATTATAGTCACTGTTCAGTTGATTATCTGTTGTGTGCTCCTTCAGTTTAGGACTGTCTACTGTCCCTATTCCATCATCCACAGCATTGTTACAGGATGTGTGGCACATGCTCAGTGCATGTTTACTGAGGGAGCGTCTTTGTCCATTCGGGCTGCAATAACAAAATACCACAGACTGGGTAGCTTATAAACAACAGAAATTTATATTTTTAATATATTTTTTACTGACTTTTTACAGACAGGAAGGGAGATGGTTAGAGAATTGGAAACATCGATGAGAAAGAGACATCGATCAGCTGCCTCCTGCATGCCCCCTACAGGGGATGTACCCACAACCAAGGTACATACCCTTGACCAGAATTGAACTTGGGACCTTTCAGTCCGAAGGCCAGCGCTCTATTCACTGAGCCAAACCGGTTTTGGCAACAACAGAAATTTATTGCTCACATTTCGGGAAGCTGGAAGTTTGAGATGAGGATGCTAGGTGATTGGATGAGGCTCTCTTCTGGGTCACAGGCTTCTCACTGTACACAGTGGAAGGGCAAGGGCTCTCTCCAGAGCCTCTTTTATAGGGCACTAATCTCATTTATGGGGGCTCCATCCTCATGACCAAGTACTTATCAAAGGCCCCACATACTAACACCTTTGGGTGTTAGGATTTCAACCTATGACTTTGGAGGAGACACACATTTAGACCATAAGAGTGAGGGAATTGGAAGGACTACTCTAGTTATCTGGTACATTTAAACCACTTGGTTATAATTCTCTAAAATGAAATAACTAGTTATCATCAGTTGATCTTGTTGGAAATCGTTTTGTCTTTGAGAATTATTTGTGGAAGAGAGAGATAATAAAAAGCAAAGTTGTTCCTAGGAATGAGACCCCCTAGAGTTGTCTAATGTTTGATCCTGGGTGAAAGAGTAGTAGAAAAGTTACAAAAGACTGAAGGGCCCCAGATTCGTCAGGGAACATTACCCAGAACATTTTGAAGTCAGAAAAACAGGAAGCTTAAGGGTACCATTTGACTCTCAATTTAGCCATTCCTAGCCAGCAATTTAGTTCTCAACTTTTCTTTTTTGTAGCACCTTCCCTTAATTAAAGTATAATGCCATGTCAAGAAAGGGTTTGAAATAAAGCCAGTAACATGGTAGGAGTATGCTAAATACATTTTTTTATTCTACCACTTTGACTCTGAAACTAAATGCCAGCTATTGAGAAATTTTAGTCTTCTCTTTTTATTCTGCCTAGGCTGTGTGAATAAGGAGACAGTGAAAAAGAGAATAAAGCAGGATCTGAATCTACTGGGGTCAAGAAGTAAACTTTTCTTGAGCTTCTCTGTGACCATAGCCAATCATGCCTTTAATTTTGTCCCATGGGATTAGGTATATTAGGCCAAAGGAAAAGCCACTAATTCTAAAACCTGGATTGTCAAAGGTTAATTTCTAAGTCACTGGTACAATTGGTGGACCATCCCAGTCCTTTTGCCGTTTCAGTGAGTATGAGAAGAAGACCATTTAGTAGACTAGGTAGGACTCTCTCATTAGTGGAATTTGGTTGGGGGTAGAAGGTATGTAATGATTTATTTTCATATTTTAAATTTTAGTGTTCAAGTCATGTCAGATTAGTGAGGTTGGATGGTTGCCCCATTTCAAAACCCATTCTCATCAGTGAATCTACTGGGTTTTTATGAGAGACAAGTAAAAAAGGGGCTCTGTGAAAAAAATTCATCATGTGAAAGTTGAAAATTATAGAGTGGGGTGGATCATCCCAGAAGAGATGTGTTCCCACAAATTTGTAGATGTGTTCCCGCAAATTTGTATCCAGTAAGATAAAAGTAAAAAGATAATATTGAAAGCATGCCTGAAAAGGAAAGAAAACCATAAAAGGATAATAGAAACATTACAGAGTTTGTGAGGACACTTAGATTTGCCTCAATAAGTGTGGGAAAGAATTCATGAGCCTATTTTGTGTTTATCTGTGAATCCTCATGATATAACTAATAATCTCTTTCCTTAACCATTTTCCATCAGCAGACCCTGGATCTCTATCTCAGCCTTTAACGAAACATTTGGTTCTGGGACGGGAAACTCTAGGGATAGCATTTTGATTCTAAGTAAAAAATGCCTTTTCAAAATTTAAAAGTACCTAATTCTAATTTGTGTAATCTTAGCTGTCATAAACTCTTACCTCATTTTATTCTCCAGATTTGTGTTTATTAACCTCCATTTAGACACACCCAGAGATAGCTCTGATTCAAGAGGTGTTAAGGTTCTAAATACAAAGTTAATTCTAATGTATACATAAATGAAAAGTTTTAACTGTATAGAAGTTTTAACAACGCTTGCCACAACTTACTCAACTAAATGAGCTTTGTCTTTATCAAGGGCATCCTGGTAAACGTGTCAGGGAAAGTATCAGGGTCCTGGGAACCCTGCTAGCATTGAAGGAGCCTGTTCTGGCCATTCAGTCATTGCTTGGGGACTTTGCCTTCCAAATGGCAATTTGCAGATCTCAGTACTGGACATGGGTGTGAGGGGAGAAAAGCTGTCAGTTCCCTCTCCCCCCACCTTGCCCCTGTTAACTATTGCACTATTTCCTGTCCTCGTGGTTTTGTCTTTTCTATAAATGGATTTCATGAAAATGGAATCCTACCATATGTAACTTTTTGTATTTGGCTTTTCTCTTAGCATTGTGCTTTTGAGATTCATTCATATTGCTATATCTTTTTTTCTCATTTGTCTTGCTTTCATCTTAGTGGAATTTGGTTGGGGGTAGAAGGGAAATAGATAAAATGTTTATGTTCAATCTACCATGTTTAACTAGAAATCTTATTTAACAGTTTTAGAAAATAAATCAGAAAATGTGAGTATAAAGTGAAATCTTCCAATTTTGCAATTGATCAAACTTATTTCAAATGCCAATGCCACCAAGAGAAACCATTTGAAAATTTCAGGTCTTATTTATAGTAAACACTCAATAAAATGCCTGTTAGTTTGATTTGAATCTACAACAACCCCCAAAAGAGAGTTTTATATTATCTCCACTGTACAAATGTATTTATGTAACTTGTTGAAGACTTCACAGCTGGTAAGTTGCAGAGCTAGGATTCAATGAGGTCTTTCTGACTTGAAATCCCAGATTCTTTCCTGTTACAACACAACATAAGCATAATGTAATCAACATGGGGAAACAGCTGTTTAGACTATCTTAGCCTTCATTACGATCTGGTTCATTACAATTCTGGGAGGAAATTTGACATAATGGTAGGTTATTCACTGATGACATTTGCTCAGTGTGCTGTGTGTGGCCAACTCACCAATATGATGGGCATCATCAGAAGGAGTCTAGCAATAAAATAAATTTTAAAAAGTGTCCTCTCTTTAATCCACCACCAGAGAGCAGTGACATTCAGAGCAAAATTCTGGGAAAGATGAAGTGAAGTTGGAGATCGATCAGCAAGAACAATTGAAATTATTCAAGGGAAGTGTGTCCTGCCTTAAGAATGCTGCCTTGAGCTTTGAAGACCCATCAGTGTTAAATAAAAACGTTGATATTTATAAAGTCATTGTGTACAAACTCCGAATTCTAGACTTTAAAAACATCAGGTACTTTTAAATTTTGAAAAGGCATTTTTTACCTTTTATTAATCCATAGGACTTTTATTAATTTCAGGTCCCACCCTAGGAATTGAGAAAAACTATAATAAGTAGTTCATACCTTCAGCAAGCTTCTCTTCTAGTGAGAGAAACATATGTGTTGTAGAGATCATCTACAATATTAAATGTTAGTGATAACATAAAGGCATTAAGGTTTAATATAAAAATAAGCTCAGCACTTGAATAAGATTTGTTAATGGATTGTGAAGAGAAGCAAGTGATGTTTATGGTATAGCCATTCCTTTTGGAAGCAATGAACAAAAAACAATGACCTCCCCTCCAAAGCTATTGTCAGAGGCAACTGCCAGGCTAAATGGACCATTGTCATTTCATAGGTTCTTCAGGTAGAGTTGTCTCTTCTCATCCCCACTTTACCCAGTGTTGTGACTATAACTCATGCTATGCTTTTATAAACAGCTAGACATAATTTATATAAATTTGTAAGTAGTCATTTAGAACCAGACTGTGAGGAGGAGAAATATTCTCACACTGTCTTAGACCCATTTTCAACCCTCACAGTTCACTCAGAGGAGGAGTCTTCAAGCCTTTGTACAAAACCTTTGAACAAGCTTGGTTATCTGGTTTCCGGGTCCAGGACAAATTATAAAGACACACTAATTACTCAAGCAGATTTACTAATGGCTAGGGGAAGTGATGGCTAATGAGTTGACTAGTGGCTTTATATTGAGACGGAAGAAAATTCAAATTAACTAAACAAGTACAATAATAAAATCTCATTAGCATTTGCAAAGATTTTGCAAACAGATTTGTCAGTGTTACTTCAAATAGTCACTCCTACTGGAGATTTTAAAATGTTAACTTTTTTTAAAAAATAGGATCTATATGCAACTTTTTAGGAACATGTATACTAGAAACATGTATGCATGTAGTAGGTTAAAATTATAATTTCTGGCTTATCTGGTGTTACTCAGTGGTCGAGCATTGACCCCTGAACCTGTACGAGTGTCCCTCATGGTTCAGGATTCAGGTTCAGGGTTTGGGGTCGGGAGGAAGCTGCATGCAAATGAAATTTGGAAATATTGGGGGCCAGGCAGGAGCCCAGCTCAAGAGGAAGGACTATATCCTGCTCTGATTTTGCTATCCCTTTAATTCAGGTTGTGGGATACACCTGTAACCCTTAGGCAGGCAATTCCAATAATAGCCAATCAGCAAGGATTGTTAAACTAAAAGGTGGAAGTTGCTTTAGCTACAGTTGTCTCAACTAAACAGTGGGTGCTTGGTTTGACTTTTCAGAGCTTCAGGGTTGATCAGCCTTCCGGGTTCCTTGTCCACATCTCTCTGCTAGTGAAGACAATGGGTGGCTTCCAACAAACCTGGAGGTCATGGTTTGATTCCAGGTCAGGGCACATGCCTGGGTTGAGGGCTTGATCCCTAGTAGGGCGTGTGCAGGAGGCAGCTGACCAATGATACTCTCATGTTTCTGTCTCTCCCTCTCCCTTCTCTCTCTGAAATAAATTAAAATAAATAAATTATAATTTCTGAAGGAAAGCAGCTAAATATGTCTTTAAGTTCCATCCTCTGTAATATTAATCTTTTTATTGAGGCACTACGTACTGTTTTCTATCACAAATAGTTTGTTATTCTACATTTATTTTTTCTATTAGAACTGTCTTGTACATTTATAATTTTTAACACTTAGAATAAATATTTAATATTAATTGATGTTCTTCCTAGTCATCCTCATCTTAGACAGATGAGACTTATCAAGGATCCTTTAGTAGTCTGCAAATTTCAGCTATATATTGGGAGTATAAATGGAAAATATACCAATGAATAATTAAATAATGGGGTTGGATTACTCTCTAGTACAAAGTCAAATTCACATTCCAAACAGTGACAAGAGACAGGTGAAAAATAATTGATCTTTGCCAATTTCCTTTTGATAAAACTCAATATGTTCATCACACATTTGCTAGGACATCATCTTAATTGAATCATTACCTTAAAACATTAAAACTTAGGACTGCTTCTGTGCAAAAACAATGTTAAGGAGAAATGTACAAGTCTAAAGCAATGGGATCTTTCACTAATATGGTTTTAATTACTTTACTATTAGAATTGGGCATTGGATCGAGTCTATAGATCCTTGTTCCTCCTGGAGTTTTTATCCTGGTTATCTATAATACAATCTTCTCTGGGAAATAACAAAATCTGTTGCTGATTTGATAAATACTTCTGTTTATTTATTCTTCCCTCCATTATCTTCCCTAGTTTTTTGCCTTTCACCTAAACTAGTACTGTGATTAGGAATGTCAAGAAAGGGTAATTATGAGAGTAGTGATAATCCAATTGCAATTTTAAAATTTCCCACAAATGACTATTGAAACTACTTAAGTATTTTAAAATAATTCCTTGGCTCTTCTGATGGTTTTAGATACCTAGCTATGGTCTCTTGGAAATCCTGTTTTAAAAATCTCTGCTTTGCAATTTACAATAGCTACAATTTGGAAATAGCCTAGGTGCCCGTCAGCAGATGAATGTATCAGAAAACTGTGGTACATCTACACAATGGAATACTATGCTGCCATTAAAAAGAAGGAATTCTTACCATTTGCAGCAACCTGGTTGGAACTGGAGAGCCTTATGCTTAGTGAAATAAGCCAGTCAATGAAGGAGAAGCATCACATGATCACACTCATTGGTGGAGAATAAAGAACATTATAAACTGATGAACAAAAGGATAGATACAGAGACAGTAAAGCTTCAAACCGACTGTGAAATTACAGCAGGAAGATTAAAGTTAGGTGAGGTAGATAAGAGATCAATCAAAGGACTTGTATGCATGCATATAAGCATAACCAATGAACATAGACACTGGGGGTAGGGGTTTGCCTGGGAGGGAGGGGGGGCAATGGGGAGATATGTATAAAAAAATTAATAAAAATTTTTAAAAATTAAAAAAAAATTTTTGGAAAAAAAAAATCTCTGCTTGCCCAGCTGGTGTGGCTTAGTGGTTGAGGATCAAACTATGAACCAGGAGGTCACATTTCGATTCCCAGGGCACCACATGCCCTAGGTTTCAGGCTTGGTCTCCAGTAGGGGGTGTGCAGGAGACAGCCAACCAATAATTCTCTCTCATCATTGATGTTTTATCTTTATCTCCATCTCCCTTCCTCTCTGAAATATATATATCTGCTTTAATTTGGTTCTGACAAACCAATCATTTAGAATGAGCTATACTTAAGTCATTTCATCTACAGATATTCCTAAAATTTGGTAGCAGACTTGTTATTTTAAAGGAAGTAATAGAGTTCTATACATTTAGCAAATCCCCATGTACAAAGGGAAGCCACAGTTTTTATTAATCTTCACAGGAACAAAAATCTGTTAATATGAATAAAGCATGCAGAGTATCACTGTGCAATAGAACTCTCTGTACTGATGGAAAGGTTGTATTTTGCACTGTCTGATATGATTGCCACTAGCCACTCAGGGCTACTGAGCACTTGAGACAGACTAATGCAACTGAGGAACTGACTTTTTTACTTAATTTAATTTTAAGTTACATAGCCACATATGGCTTGAAGCTACCATATTGGACAGTGCAGATATAGGGGGTTAATGTTAAAATAGAACAAAATAAATGCCATAGAAAGTAGCATATTTTAGAATTCTCCACTTATTTTTATTTGTTGCTAGGAATTTTTACCTTTCATCCTAAGGATAGAACCAAAGTTCAAGGTAAAGGTGAGTCTAGTCCATATTTCTCTGCCTTAGGCCTTTCTTAATTAAATGGAAGCCTATTATAATATTGATTGTAGGGTCTTATGAGTAAGGGTGCTGCTCGAACCTGTACTCAGGCTGAAGCTCTGGAATTGAAGTGGAATTGGGTTCAAAGCCTATCTTTACCACTTAGTAGTTGTAGGTCAGTTATTTAAACTCTGTGCCCCAAAATTCTTTATCAATTATTATCAGGGTTGATATGAGGATTAGAGAAGTTAATAAAGGAAAAGTGTTTAGAGCATTGAGTGGTAATAATCTCAATAAATGTTAGCTATTATTATTAATATATTACTTATTCAATTGCTCTGTGTGTGCATATGTGCATGCATGCCTGTAAAGTTCTCCCATCGAAAAAATACATTGCATCCTATTAGATCAGGTCCTGTACTAGGTGGGGAGGCCAGATAGTAAGAAAAAGAAGAGGGACAAAATACATAGATAAGTAATACTTGGATTCTACTTCTAGTAAATTTATAAACTAATGAAAATTAGTTATTTCTCTTGAAAAATACAAGGCATGAAGCTAATAAGTACTAAGGATTCACTGTGTATTGTGTAAGAATGTTATATATGCTTTCTTTTATATAATTATCAAATCTATTCTATGAGGTGGATTCTGTTATTGTCGCCAATTATAAATAATGAAATTGAGACTTAGAGAGAAAGTAAAGTCAAGTTAATGACTAATATTTGAGTTCAGGTCTATCTTTCTTCAGTACTTCCCCTCTTAGGCCCTCACAATATTGTTCTCTATATGATTAAGTGTATAGAAATTTCTGAATTGATCAACTGGGAAACAATATTAAAGTTTGTGTTACAGCCCAGATTTTTAAACATAATTTTAATTTTAAATAATTTCAATTGTCATTTTGAACATGACTCTTCTGAACTGTTTGTCTTAAGGAGAGTCATAGATTCCCAAAAAGAGAGGGAAAAGGCACAAAGTAACAGGAAAGGAAAAGAAGAAAAGGGACTAGCATTTACAAAGTGCTTGCTATATACTTCATGCTTGTATTAGGGACCCACTCAAGTTCCTAGTTCTATATATTCTATAATCCTCTCCTTTAAAAAAAAAATAGGGTATGTCTTTAACTTCTCCTTTTTCCAAGAATAGATGTCACAGTTCCTAAAGATAGTTCTTTTTTTTTAATTTAATAAATCTTTATTGTTCAGATTATTACAATTGTTCCTCTTTTTTCCCCCTTAGCTCCCCTTCACCCGGGTCCTACCCCACCCTCTGCCCTTAACTCCCCAGAACTGTCCTAATCCATAGGTGTACAATTTTTGTCCAGTCTCTTCCTGCACTCCCCACTACTCTTTCCCCCCAAGAATTGTCAGACTTAGAGAGAAAGTAAAGTATTTGTTGTTCATAATTTTTATCTTTACCTTTTTCTTCTTCCTCTTCTTAAAGAATACCTTTCAGCATTTCATATAATACTGGTTTGGTGCTGACGAACTCCTTTAGCTTTTTCTTAACTGTGAAGCTCTTTATCTGACCTTCAATTCTGAATGATAGCTTTGCTGGGTAATCTTGGTTGTAGGTTCTTACTATTCATCACTTTGAATATTTCTTGCCACTCTCATTTGGCTTGCATACTTTCTGCTGAGAAATCAGCTGACAATCATGTGGGTGCTCCCTGGTAGGTAATTAACTGTTGTTTTTTTTTCTTGCTGCTTTTAATATTGTCTCTTTGTCTTTTGCTCTTGGCATTTTAATTATGATGTGTCTTGGTGTGGTACTCTTTGATTCCTTTTGTTTGGGGTTCTGTGAACTTCCTGGACTTGTCTTTTTCTTTCACCAGGGGGAAGTTTTTGGTCATTATTTCTTCAAATAGGTTTTCAGTGTCTTGCTCTTTCTCTTCTTCTGGCACCCCCATAATTCTGATGTTGGTACGCTGGAGGTTGTCCCAAAGGCTCCTTACACTATCTTCAAATTTTTGGATTCTTTTTTCTTTTCTGGTTGAGTGTTTTTTGCTTTTATGTATTTCAAATCTTTGACGTGGTTCTTGCATTCCTCTAGTCTGCTGTTAGGTCTCTATAATATTTTTTATTTCAGTCAGTGTATGTTTAATTTCTAGTTGGTCCTTTTTCATATCCTTGAGGGTCTCATTAAATTTATTGGCCTTTTCTATGAAATTCTTGAAAAACCTTATTACTGTGATTTTGAACTCTATCTCCAGTCATTTGCTTTCCTCCATGTCTTTCATTTGTGATCTGTTTCTT
This sequence comes from Lasiurus borealis, assembly GCA_004026805.1. Taxonomy (NCBI): domain Eukaryota; kingdom Metazoa; phylum Chordata; class Mammalia; order Chiroptera; family Vespertilionidae; genus Lasiurus; species Lasiurus borealis. The sequence continues at coordinate 8,031 of PVJN01025846.1, read as the reverse complement.
TGTCTCCACATTTTTGCTACTTCCCTGATTTGGTAGAGAACCTTTGTTTAGTAGATGTCCTATAGGGTCCAGTGGCTCAGCCTCCCCCAGTTACCTGAGGTGGACACTTTTGGTGCATCCCTTTGTGGACTGTGTGCACAGCCTTGTTGTAGTTAAGTCTTGATTGTTAGTATCACTGGGAGGAATTGACCTCCAGGCCGATTGGCTGTGAGGATCAACTGTGTTTATGCTGGGAGAACTTCTGTGCTGGAGACACCCTTTTGAGAAAAGACTTGCAAAATTGCAAAAACCTCTATGGGCTCAGCTTTAATGGGGCAGAGTCTCAGGGTGGAGCAGACAGACATAGCTTCCCATCAGCCCTACCCTATGAGGCCCCTGGGTCTCAGTGTCCCTCAGTAATTGTGCAAGCACCCCTGAGAGAAAGCTGCCCTCAAGTTTCACCTACTGCCAGACAGTCCAGTTTCTCCCCAAATGAGTCTGAGTTCCCAGAAACTCACCCAGAACTGGAGTTCAGCGCAGTCGGTAGCTTTTGTTTCCCTCCTGCTTTAGAAAGCCAGCCACGCACTCAGCTGCCCATACACTCAGCAGTCAGTCTTCTTTGCACGCGTATAACTCCTGACCCCTGCCTTCCGCAGCTCCCCTGAATCTCAGTGTGCTTTCTCTTTTTCTGAAAGTCCAGATTACCCCCAAATGGGACTAGGTTCCCAGAGTCTTGCCCAAGACTGGAGTTCAGTGCAGTCAGGAGCTTCCATCCCCTTCCTGCTTGAGGAAACCAGCCATGCACTCAGCTGCCCGTGCACTCAACCACCCATGCATCTCCGGACCTCAGTCTTTTGCAGTTCTTCTGAGTCTCAATGTGCTTTCCTCTTTCCTTCTAGTTGTAGAATTTCCACTTAGCTAGCTTTCCCATGGTTTTGGATGATGCCCATTTTGTCTTTTAGTTGTAGTTTTTTTTAATGTATTTTATTGATTTTTTACAGAGAGGAAGGGAGAGAGATAGAAAGTCAGAAACATCGATGAGAGAGAGACATCGATCAGCTGCCTCCTGCATGCCCCACTGTGGAGATGTGCCTGCAAGCAAGGTACATACCCACAACCAGAATCGAACCTGGGACCTTTCAGTCCGCAAGCCGACGCTCTATCCACTGAGCCAAACCGGTCTCGGCTTTTAGTTGTAGTTTTGATAATTGTTGTGCAAGGCAGCAGTTTAGATGTTTACCTATGCCACCATCTTGGTTTCTCCTCCTAAAGATAATTCTTTATCAAAGGTTGTTTTTGTGATTCTAAATAACAAATTTTTTAGTGCCTTAGCATGTATTACATCTGGACCTTAGAACTTGGAAATAATTGAAACACTTAGATATACCCTATCTCTTCATCTGTCTTGAGTTTGTTCTCTTAGTCACAATTATTCTACCTTTTCCCACTTGAATACAAACTTTACTAGTAGAAAAGGTAAAAAAACAAGAGTCGTCAACTTTTGTTTCCTCCTTGTCATTTGTTTTTTATTCTTTTTCTTTTCATTTTGAATTTATAATTATTATTCAATCTGTTTGCAAGCTGCAGCACATACTGACAAGTAGGTTCCCTGAAAATGTCCTTAACATCTTATATCATTTGTCATATATGCAAATGTAGGTAAATTGGCTCATTAGACTAGACTATCTATTTAAAGCAATAAATATTTGGTTTGAAAATTTCTGATTAAACAAGTGATGCATGCTATTAATAGAAATTTAGGAAAATAGAGACAATTTAAAAGAACAATAGTAATAACCATTGTTGACCATTTAAACCAATTTTTCTGTTTTCTTCTAAGGCTTAAATAATTATTTTTATACTCATTAATATTTGTATGTTTAAAAGCAATAGGTTGTATCTTATTTTTAAGACACTTTATTTTGTTATTTTTTATTTTTTAAATATATTTTATTATTTTTTTTATAGAGAGGAAGGGGGAGAGAGAGTTAGAAACATCGATCAGCTGCCTCCTGCACACCCCCTACTGGGGATGTGCCCGCAACCAAGGTACATGTCCTTGACCAGAATTAAAACTGGGACCCTTGAGTCCACAGGCCGATACTCTTTCCACTGAGCCACACCAGTTTCAGCTTAAGACACTTTAAGTGAATTTATTTCATTCCTGATTTTCTTCTTCATATGGCAAGTCAAAAATAGGTTGATTCTGTTCTGGAATATTAACACTCAAAATAGTGTACCAGATGGGGCAAAAGTAGGTTTACAGTTATTTGTATGGAAAATAATACAATAAAAAAACAAATAATAGCCCAAACCGGTTTGGCTCAGTGGATAGAGCGTCAGCCTGCAGACTGAGGGGTCCCAGGTTTGATTCTGGTCAGGGGCATGTACGTTGGTTGCGGATGCATCTCCAGTGGGGGGCGTGCAGGAGGCAGCTGTTCGATATCTCTCTCTTATCAATGTTTCTAACTCTCTATCCCTTTCCCTTCCTCTCTGTAAAAAACCAATAAAACAAATAAAATAAAAAACAAATAATAATGCAAACATAAACTCTGTTTTGTATATTCACAGTTCAAACCTACTTTTTCCCCATGCTGTTTACTATTTATTATAGATTTATAGAGGTTATAGAGAAATCATTTCTTTGGTCAAGAAATATGTTTAGCCTTTGACCTAAGTTATATATGAAATCTCACAAATTTCTACTTCTTGATAAACTTATAATTATGACTATGAAAATGAAGTATCTTTATTCATTTAAAAGCTTACATTTTAAACATATTTTAACTTCAATCATGGTTGTATTTATAAGTATTAGTATGCAGAAGGTAATCCATCAATATGGAGAATTTGCCTTTTTGTAATTTTTATTTTTTGCTGGCTCTAGCATTCTTCAGTATTAATAAACATTCAGAATCTTAACCAAAAATATAGGCATATGGTAAGTACTGAATCAGTATTTTTTTTTGAATGCATAGTTTTTTAGTGAAATGTTATAAATATGAGATGAAGTAGAAGAGTGGGTTTGGTTGATGGGAGGTTATAATTATCCTCTCAAATAGAACTTTTAGTAGATGGTTCATAGTTATGAGAGTAGGTTAGGGATAAAAGCATGATCGTTGGCCACTCTTTTGATCTGATTTTAAATGACATACTTAGAATTTCAATTCCATTAAAAAGCTATCTAATGTTTTTCAAAATTCCAAGCAAGATCTTAGTGATAGACCTCTATACTGGGAAGACCATTTTATGTTATTACTGTGAACAAGTAACTTAATCCCAATTTTAAGATGGAAACAATACCCTAATAGCAGAAGTCTCTTATGCTCAAAATACTATTCTACATATTTTAGAAAAATGACCAAAAGGTTAGGGGAGCAGAACTGTGTTTAATTTAAGGTAAGGAAATCCCAAATAAAGAGAAGACAGTTTGGGAAATTCTCACGATCAAGAAATCTCAGCAATAATGCTTAAATTAAAATTGTATTCAATTTTAGTCACACTGAAAATTTTATCTATGGGGCAAATTTTCCCAAATTTATTTATTTATTCATGTTTATGATATAAAACTCATAATGTGCTTTATTATAAAATTATCCTCTATTAGCAACATGGGAAATTTTGTGTTATATAATAAACACAAGAACTTGAAGGCCATATGGCCACGTTGCCTCTTCCATTCCTCTTTTTCTCTGTGCTGGATGCGTCTTGGCACAAAGCCAAGGTAATTTCCAGAATTTGGCAAGGCCCGGGCCAATGCATGGCTGCTGCTGTTTCCAACTCTTGCCTACTCATTTTGCACAAACTGCTTGGTGCTGAGAAACTCACCGGCAGAAGCCCCTCTTGAGCTCCTGGCAGGTTCAGGAGCCCTGGTGAGGGTGGCAGCCACATCCCCTCACCTGCAGATCTGCCCACCTCACCCCTTCACTCCTCTGCTTTTCCTTATCTTTTTCCACCTAACTCTCAATGTTTAAAAATATCATCTCCTTTCCTTTCTTTCCTCTTCTAATAAAAAATAACTTTGACTTCTCATGAATTAAAATATCCAGTCAGGCCCAGCCAATGTGACTCAACCTATGAACTAGGAAGTCATGGTTGGATTCCTGGTTGGGGGCACATGCCTGGGTGGGTTACAGGCTTGATCCCCAGAAAGGGGCGTACAGGAGCAGTCGACCGATGATTCTTATCATTGATGTGTCTATCTCTCCCTCTCCCTCTCTGAAACCAATTAAAAAAACTTCTTTTTAAAAGAAGATCCAGACAGTTCCCATGAAGATACCTAAGCAGAATCTGGTCAGGGAGAGTGGAATTGAGAGGACAAAGACAGAGGCAGAGATATTGGGGTTGCTTGTGTTCCCTCAGTTTTGTCTTACCAGCTTCTTCACTGTGCAGTGGCTGTTTGTAGGTGTGCACAAAAACAGGTAAAATTTAGACATCTTTACCTTCTTTTTTTTTAAGCACATTTTATTGATTTTTTACAGAGAGGAAGGGAGAGGGATAGAGAGAAACATCGATGAGAGAGAAACATTAATCAGCTGCCTCCTGCATACTCCCCACTGGGGATGAGCCCTCAACCAAGGTACATGCCCTTAATTGGAATCGAACCTGGGACCTTTCAGTCCGCAGGCCGACGCTCTATCCTCTGAGCCAAACCGGTTTCAGCTTCCTACACTCTTCTTAAATGTAGAGTCAGCTCTGATCATATTGGAATATACTCATGGCGATGATTTCCTTCCCTTTGTACTATGTCTCTCCATTTCTCTGCCTTTGTTCGCTGACGGTGGACTCAGTACAAGCATCTTTGACCCCGCTTCCTGGGATGAGGAAGAAGTCACATCCCAGCTCTGCCACTAATTGGCTGTGTTGAGCAAGTCAGCAGTTTTCTGAGATTTGCTTCTTAAATGTAAAGTCAGTGGTTGGACTGTATTCCTTGAAGTACTATTATCCCTTGATCTCTTAAGTATCAAATTGCATGTGATGCCTATGCAGAAGTTCTCTTCTGTATTCCTTCCCAATGCCAGTGGCAACAGGTCTGATTCATGTGCACCCTCAACCTCTTAAAAGGGAAGAGATTAAAAAACAAACACATGTTTTTCTAACTTTTTGTGTGTGAGCTCATTCCAATATGATGTCATCAGGGAGAAACTCAAAATAAAAATCGACAGAATAGAAATTTACTAAGAATTGATATGAAGTCCCATAGTTTGATTCAAAGAACAAATTGCACAAATAGGTGGTTGGCTGAAAATCACATATGCATTATGCATTGTCCTCAAGTCTAATGTGAGCCAATAGCATAACGGACACCCTGTGCTGTATAGAATAACCACAAGTCCCAAGGGCAAAGGCAGACTGAGGCAGTGGCCAGGTCAGAGAATCTGAAGTCAGCAATCTTCAAAGAGATCAGGCAGAACAAGGTTGGAGAGACCAAAAGTAAGAGGCAGCCCAAGGTTGTAGCAGGAGATTAGCAAGAAAGCAAAATGTGGGGATCAGTAATGTCAAAACATTGAGATGAGCACAAAGGGAACAAAGTGGGAAAGATGGGGGGAGGAGAATGGGGGTCCATTCAGCCAACAGCTATTGCTGAAACACAGGAATCCAGCTTTTCTTTTTCTCTTTTTTTTTCCCCAACCTAGGCAATTGGTCCAGTCCCAAAATTTCTCCATGCCCCAAAATTTAAGTTATCAACCCCTTCCATGCCCTGCTCTTTTCTTCCTCCCTGCCTTCCTTTCTTTTGTCTATCTGAAACACATCTTCCTTTCAAAGTTTCATATCAAGTCCCACCTCTCTTCCTTCAGCCCAAATTCACTACTCCTACCCCCATTATTGTTTTTCTTTTCACAGCTCATTTGTCATGGGTGAGGAACAGTCAGGAGGTGATTCCCTTGATGTAATTATTAACTCCTTGACTAGTTTTCCAGATCTGAAAGGAAGGAACTGTGTCTTACATCTTACAGAGACTGTATGGTACAGGAGAGAGTTTGGGGATAAGGAAAAATAACCTGGTATTCAATCCTGCTCTGTGACCTTTTAGCACATACCTGTCTCTAGGCCTTAGTGTCCTTTGAAAAACAGGGACAATGATCCCATGTTTTCTCTTCCTTACCCAGGGGACGAATGTTTAGATCAAGATCAGGGGCAACAGTACTTTTTAACTGTGAAGCACTCTAAGAAAGTAAAGGCCATCGTGTTATTAAAAAGGCAAGGGGGTTTAGGAATCTAAATTTTAGTTAGATTTTAATTCCTGCTCTGCCTCTTACTCCACTCATGACCTTAGAAAAGTTTCTTACTTCTCTGTAAAACGACAAGACACTTTTACCAGGACTATTAGGGCTGGAGCTGGCTTACACATCAGTTTGTAAGAGCCAGTTATCTAATATTGAGTAACTTTGCAAGCAGGTTGTTCAAGTGTTATTAGATTAAAATCTGCCATAGTGGAAGTATTTATCCCAGGGAAATTACAACCCTACAAATTGAGTTGTTGAATTTTTTTTTCCCCTGTAGAGCTGGTTTACCAGCACATGGCTGAATTATGTAAATAGAAATCTATTCTATCTAATAAAGAGGTAATATGCAAATTGACCATCATATCGTAACAAGATGACTGCACCCACAACAGAGGCCGAGTTCCTGTAACGAGCTTTAACAAGCAATCAGCAGGGACCTGAGGCTGTGTGGCACTGGGCTGGAGCAGGGGGCCTGAGGCTGTGCCCTTGCCCCCTGCCTGATGGAGTTTGACAGGGGACCTCAGGCTGCAATCTTCTCCCCCCCCCATTCTTCTCCCCCCTCCGCCCCCTGCGCCAGACCAGGGGACCTCAGGTAGTGCCCCTCACCCAGCAGGGCTTGATTGGAGACCTCAGACTGCGACCCCCACCCAATGGAGCTTGACAGGGGCCTTCAGGCCACACCCCCTGCCTGGCAGGACTTGAGGGGGGACCTCAGGCTGCACCTCTCACCCCAGTGCTGGGCTGGGGGACCTGAGGCCACACCTCCTGCCTTGCGGGGCTTGACAGGGGACCTCAGACCCCGCCCCCTGCTCTGACACTGGGCCAGGGGACCTGAAGCCACGCCCCCTGCCCTGACACTGGGCCAGGGGACCTGAAGCCATGCCCCCTTACCAGTGGAGCTTAACGGGGGACCTCAGACCATGCCCCCTACCCTGGTCCTGGGCTAGGGGACCTGAGCCCACGCCCCCGCCTCGGCACTGGGCCGGAGGACCTGAGGCTGCATCCCCTGTCCCAGTGCCAGGCTGGGGGACCTGAGGCTGTGCCCTCTGCCATTCAGGGCTTGATGGGGGACATCAGGCCACACCCCTGGCCTGGGCCAGAGGATCTCAAGGCACATCCCCCCATCCATGCTGGGGACCTGAGGTTGTGCCCCCCACTCAGCAGGGATGGAGCCAGCAGGGTCTGGATCTAGCCCAATGTGAGTGGGGCCAGCCGGGTCTCATGTGATTTCAAGGCACATGTGAGTGGGCAGGGACTTGACTCTGGTTTCCATGGTGCGCCACAGACTCTGACAGGAGGAAGATTTTCATATACATTTTACTAATTTTCTTTCATATCTGATACTTCTATTATAAAGAAAGGGGAAATAGCAATATTAAAATATTTCCTGTAATTAATTCCCTTTTAATGTGCATGAATTTGTGCATCGGGTCACTAGTAAACTATAAAGCTCTTTGTCTTAATCAACATTAAAAGTAGTAATGGCGCCCTGACTGGTTTGGCTCACTGAAAAAAGCGTTGGCTTGCAGACTGAAAGGTCCCAGGTTTGAGTCTGGTCAAGGGCATGTACCTTGGTTGTGGGCACATCCCCAGTAGGAGGTGTGCAAGAGGCAGCTGATTGATGTCTCTCTCATCAAAGTTTCTAGCTCTTATTCCTCTCCCTTCTTGTATCCACAGAACCTAGCCTATTGCAGCATAGCTCTTAGCACATATTTAATAAATACACCTTTAATTTAACTTGGGTTCACCCTTGTATTATTTTGATACTTCTGCCCCTGAGCTGAAGGAGCACCCATCTTTACCTCTCTTCAAATCCCTTTCTATA
>PVJN01025845.1:0-29618 GCA_004026805.1 Lasiurus borealis | reverse complement strand
CTTAAGAAAGACATGAGATTAACCGCCACTAAAGCCCCAGCACAATGCCAGGCCCTGCCCGGCGCTGTCAGCCGCTCTCTCGGCGGTGACTGACAGGCACCGTCAAGCCTCAATGTGCAGGATTAGCCGGAGCACAGCACACAGGCCGACTCGGAGGCCACCATGAAAACGAATGAATGAGGTGCCTGACGTTCGGGGGACAGAGAGCCTCCAAGCCCTGCCCGCTCCTGTCGCTGGGTCACGCTGCTGGCAGGATGCTCACCTACTGGGAGCTCAGACTACTGTGAGGGTAGAGGGTTCCGGGAGGGGCTCCCCGAGATCCGTGTGGGGAGGAAGGGCCAGGGTCTTTGGAGGCACTGATGCTAGGAACGCAGGGATGCTACCCAGCTTCCATTGCAGAACCATCTGGAAGCAGTTTCCAAATGATGAAGGGAGGTGATGCAGGGAGTAGGGGGGAGGGTGTGAAAGGCTGGTGGGGGCACTTCAGGGGCACCACAGGCAGGGCACACTTCAGGAAAACACCCCTTTATTTGCACTCCAGAAATACCAGTGGGGGCTCAGACGTGGGCAGCCCACAGAGTGGGTTTCTGCGCAGGTCGTCATCATCTGGCATCGGGGGCCTGGCAGGGCGCCGGCCCGGGCAGGAGGGGCAGCAGGGCAGGTGTGGGCGCTGACGTCCCACGGGAGCCATCCCTGCAGGGCACACGGGCAGTCCGTCCAGACACGCCGCTCACGCCGGGGACCTCCGGGGCTCTCCAGGCTGGGCTGAGGGTCGCCTGGGCTGGTCTTCAGTGTCCTGCCAAAGACGGGGGGTCAGCCTGAGACGGCCACGCCATCCCCGCACACCCGTGGCCACGACTCTTGTGCCCCCAGGCAGGGACCCTCTCAGGGCAGATGTACCCCCGGGATGAGTCAGGGGGAGCACTGTCCTGTGAAACATACTTTGCGATGATAAAATATTTTTATCATCTTGTGGGTGTGACACTCAGGGAAGAGTCTCCTCAGGACGCCCCGTGTTTGTCTCTATCGAAGGCAGCGCTGGCTGGGGCGCCCTGGGGAAGCAGGTGCCCCTGGAGAGGCCCTGAGCCATGGCACAGCCCCCCAGGCTGAGGCCGGAGGGTGGTGGGTCTGAGAGGTGAAAGGCCCTGACCACAGGCAGCCCTCTGGCAGGGGTCAGGGAGGGTCTCGCTAATGTCTTCCTCCTCGGAAGAGGGTTGGAGGCAGCAATGTAGCTGAAGGCTTCCAGCCGCTGCCGCGGGCCCAGCCTGGCTCTGCGAGCTCCAGCAGCTGGGAGGCAGCAGCTGTGCGCAAGGCAGCATCTCCACCTTCTGGGCGAGAGAGAAACGGGCGGGCGCTGCTCTGCACCAGGCAGGACGGGAAAGGAGGCCCGGTCCTCCCACCCAGTGGCCACTGAGCTCAGCCTGGGGGCGCTTTCCACACCCCGTGTCCCACCTGGTGCAGGCCCCCTGAGATGGGTGTGAACCTCAAGACACTTCCTGCCTGGGGGCGCAGCGGCAGCCAGGCCAGGGTCTGGTGCCTTTCCCATCCTTGTTTCCTTGGTTACTAGGGCCTGGGCCCAGGGCTCCACCGGGAGGTGGCACAGCAGGTCCAGCCTGCCATGCAGGCACCCGGAGGGCAGTTCACCGTGGCACCCTCCCCGCTCCCATCACTGCTCTGTCCTTACTTGGAGCCCGACCCCCACGTACCTGGATCCAAAGCCCCAAGGGGCCTGGCCGTGGGGGCCGCAGGTGTGCCGTGTGCCCTGGGCTTGGCAGGGATGGCGGCTTAACCTCAGCAGCCTGTCACGGTGGAGTCCAAGCCGGAGCGCTTGGTGATGCGCAGTTTGGTCACCTCCTCGGCACATGTGGGGTGGATGCCCACTGTCCGCATCACCTGCGCGTAGGAGGCCCCGCACCTGCACGAGGGGGAGCGGCCGTGAGGCAGTGCAGGGAGACGTGTTCACCGTACCCTGTCCCTGGGCAGAGGGCACACAGGAGGGCACCTCAGAAGTCTTGGTCTTCTCACCCCCTCCCAACCCTGGCCCCCACCTGCTCTCCTCCAGCCAGCAGCCAGACACACCTGCCAACAGCAGCTGCCCATCCCATCTCCCTCCCAGAAAATGCCTGCATTGGCCAACGCTCCACCTCCAGCCCGCCTCCCATCGGCCTTCCCGCACTTGCTCCGGCCTGGCCCCCTGCTGCTCCCAGCCCCCAGACACGCTCTCCCTGGCCCCCTGCTGCTCCCAGCCCCCAGACACGCTCTCCCTGGCCCCCTGCTGCTCCCAGCCCCCAGACACGCTCTCCCTGGGCTGTGGCTCCACCTGTCCTGCTGTGGGCCCGCTTCCTCGGTCTGCCAAGCCGTTTGTACCACCGCAGCCTGCACCTGCCCAGCGCCCCGCCCTGCCTGCTCCTCTGCTCAGCACCCGGCACTTATCACACAAGTGCTGCCTGCGTGCTCAGCTACAACCCCTCCCCTAGCTCTGCGCGCTCCTTGGCACACTGTGTGCGGGCACCCCACAGGGCACGCCCACCGCACAGCTCCTCTTGCGTCTGTGCACACGTGGGCTGGCATGGCTATCTCTGCGAAGAGCCCTGCCAGCCAGTGTGTTCATTTCCAATGTGGACAGAGGGCCTTCCTCCGACCGACTGGAACACCGTTCTCACGGCTCCACGGGCCTGCTCCAGGCTTCAGCGTCTCCACTGTGCGGACGGTGGAAAAGGATCTGCCGGACACCCACCCTGACCGCAAGCGTTTCTTGGTGTTTCGATTACATTTTAAAATCCTGATGGAGACACGTCGGCTCTCTGCTTATTTTTATGTTCTTTTCCTCTGGCTCGCCTATTCATGTTCTCTGTCTGTTGGATTCGTACTGTAGTGACTGTTGATTCCTAAGAGTTCTTTGCATGTGAAAGAAACCAGCCCTTTGCAGTTGCATTATTAAAAAGGCGGCTGCATTTTTGAGTCTCCAGGAATTGTTCCAGCTGAGTGACAGTCCTGGCAACAGCACCCGCCTGCCGGAGCACGGAGGTGGCTTCGCGGGAGAGCCGCGGCTCTCGTGTCCCAGCGGCAGAGCTGTGGGCCGGCGCTGTGGAAGCTGGCTGCCAGCTCACACAGGGCAGGGCTGTGCTCCAGGGAGCACCCTCAGCTGTTCTCTTTGTGCCCAGGGTGGACTGCCCTCCCCACCATGGGCTCTGGCAAGGCTGAGCAGAGCCTGGTACCAGGCTCATGGGCCTCCTTGCAATGGTCACTCTATGTAAGATGCATCCCGTGATTAAGGACCACAGACACATATTCCAAGTATGTGAGTCCAGTCTTGGATCCGCCCCCTCCTCTAAAGCCCAGCTCCGCTTCCTCTCCAGGGAGAACCTGATGCCACAACCCAGTGACACCTGGACGGGTGTGGGAAGGGCTAGCAGGGCCATGGTAGGCCTGAGGCTCGCTGCCCTGATGGGTGCCCCATCTGAGGGCCCATGCGGAGCCTGAGGTGTCCCTGGGACATCTGGACTGGACCCTCGCCTTTGCAGCCCTCCACCATCAGGTTTTCTGGGTATCGACCTGCTCCTTGAACCTCTATACACCCCAGGCAACCGGGAGGCACAGGTCTTCCTTTATGAGTCCAGCCCCTCCCCTCTCCCCACAACCCCCTCTTCTCAACTGCCTCACTCCCCACCCACCCACCTGACCTCTGGCAGGCCCACACCCAGCTGCCCCACCTCCTCACTGCCCTAGACAAGCCACTCATACCCAGAACCTCTGTCAGCAAAGGCTCCAGGCAGGGGCCCCACAGTGCACAGCCCGGCAGACGAGTGCCTGCCGGGGGGGGGGCTGGCGCTCACAGTTTCCCTGAAGCTGAGACCTTGCTCATGACCACCTGGGTGCTGGGCCCCATGAAAGGGGCCCCAACCCTGCTCATTCTGAGTTAGAGAAGACCCCAAGAGTGACACCTCCCCCTCCCCTGCCCCCGAGGCCAGCCAAGGACACATGCTCCCTTCTTGCTCCCCGAGTGGCCTGGCCGTACACTCTCAGTGCGGCCGGCTTAGCAGAGTTGGCGGGAGAAGAAAGCTGCCTCTTGTCTGGCCGAACCTGCCCCATCGGAGGAGACGTCCTGCTGAAAACAGACAACGCTACATAAAAGCAGCGTCAGCGCCGCGGACGCCACTGTAGTGCTGCCAGCATTCAGAGGGACGCCCGCCTGGGATCGAGTGACAGCCGCATTCTTCCCGACTTACTTGATCCCCAGGGAAAATCCTTGAGTAACTTCACCTGCATTGGGGCCCAGGAAGTGCAGGCCCAGCACCAGCTTTGGGGGCTTCCGCAGGCACACCATCTGAAAGCCACACTGTCAGCTGCCGTCTGCTGGAGGTGGGACCCCGGGGCTGCCTGGGGGACCTCCCCCCACAGTGGATATGTGGCTGTGGGGGGCTCCCCCACCCCCAGGGCCCACTCTTTCCCTCTCTCTCACCCCCTGGCACGCCCTGGCCTGGCCCCCGAGGACACTCACCTTTATGTAACACTGGGACGTGTCCCGTTCGGCCACTGCGAACTCCATGGGCTTATAATAGGCGTGGTAAACCTGGGCGACAAGACACCGATTCCTGGAGTCGGTGGCGGCAGCCCCTCACGCCCCCTGGACCCCGTCCGGCTCTGACAGGCTGTGTGAACACGGCGGGGGCTCGGGACCTCCCGCTCGGTTGTGGTCTGGGGCCAGGACATGGCTGGCTGGCCTTAAAGGGCCCCCTCTCTCCCTCACCCAGGCCGTCTGTGGCCAGAGCCACACTGCAGGGCCGGCCTCTCCGACGCAGGCCCAGGTCCCCAGGAACCACGGCAGCAGAGCAGGCGCTGGGTTCGAGCCACCCGCTGTGACTGGTCCCTGAGCCCAAAGCTCAGCCCGGGGCCTGGGAACCACCCAGGAGGGCGGTCGGAGTGGACGCTGCAGGTGACCGGGCGGCGGAGGCAGTGGCAGACAGGAGTGGGTTGGCGGGTGGCCATCTGGCCTCCCTCAGGCACCCTGGGGCTTGGGGGGCCCTCACCAAGCCGGGAGGAGGGGGTCGGGCAGGGCCCCCCGCCGGCCCACACCGGAGCTGTCGGACAAAGGCTTTCAGCACCCGAGAAGGGACCGACAGCGCGTTCGGGGCTGCGGCCGGGTAAAAAATGAGCAGGGCCCTCACATGTGTTGCACAGCCATTATTAATTAATGGGGCTTCAGAGAATATTGTTCTAACTAAGACAGAATTGTAAAAAAAACAAACAAAGGGTATTTGGCCATTCAACATTGTGAAACATAAAACAACATTATAAAATGCCACGAACATATGTCCCAGTGTACTTGCGATGAATCAAACAAAAATAGCAAATAAAGTGCTGAGGGGCAGGCCGGCCTGTCAAGCCTGGCCCGTTGATGGAGGGGACTGGGGCGCTGGGGCAAGGGCCAGGCCCTGGAGTCCAGTGACTTATCCCCAGAGGGCAGCAAGCCCTGCTGTGGTGGCCACATGGGGTCTGGCTTGTAGGCGGTCCGCCCGCAGGCTGCTGCAGCAAGAGGAAGCCACCCTGCAGGCTTCCAAAGGGTCCCCACGTCCGGCCAGGCTGCCCGGGCACGTGCTGGGCCACCCCCAGTCTCAGCTGGCCTGTCGGAGCAGACCCCAGAAGCAGCCTTGTCTGCTGGAAGCCCTGCCTCTGGGAAGAGAGGCCGAGTCTGGCTGTCAGGGGCCTGCGGGGGCTACGAGGGTCTCGTGAGAGGAGCAGAGGCAGAGGCTGGCATGGAGCTGGGTGGGGTGAGGGGGTCACAGACTGCAGAAACCACAGGGGAGCTGGGGAGTTACAGGAAGTCGAGGTACCTGGGGGCAGGGCCAGGCTGGGGCGAAGAATAGGGAACGAGGGTTAGAGGTCAGAGTGCAGGAGCAGCAGCCTTTCCAGGTCTAGGGAGACATGTGCCCTGTGAGGTGGCCACACCCCAAATGCTCCCGAGGCCACCCTCTAACACTCCCATTCACATGTCCCTTCCAGCCTCATCTCAGCCTCACAGCCCTGGTTCTGGGCCCCCGGCCCCGCCCTGCTCCTGCCCTCAAAGGTGGGTCCTGGGATGCAGGAAAGCCAGCCCTCCTGCTCGCCTGCTGGGCCCTCAGGGAGGGGCTGTCAGAGGGCATGAGTCTCCACATAGGTGTCACATCCCTTCTTCTCGGGGCCCTGACTTACCTCCACATGCTCCTCTCCATGGAGTGCCACAGCCGCCTCCTCGGACAGCCCCACACAGCCGTATTCCAGCGGGGTGAACACTGTCGTGGGGACCTGGAAAGAAGGTTCTGAGTCAGGCACACCGCGGGGCACCCAAGATGGAAGATTCTCACCGGGCCAAGTCACCAGACATGCCGGCTGGCAGGCCACACAGCAGTGGGCAAACTCACTCTCTTATTCCTGGGCCCCACTCACAAAGCTAAACTTCACACACGTATGCACACACCCATACACATGCAGACATGCACCCACCCATCCACACACACATACACATGCAGACATGCACCTACCCACTGGTTTACACATATCCAAACACATGCAGATGTGTACATATACACCCATAATATGCATGCACATATGCAAAGACATGCACCAAATGCACAGATACATGTACACACAGACGTGCATGTACTCACACCATACACACACACACACACACATACACAGATGTGTACATTCACGCACCCCCCATGTACACGCACACACACCCTCACACTTCAGGCTGACGCTGGCCTGTGACGAGCAGTGAGACTCACATTGTCATAGTCCATCAGGTCTGAGGTCTCGCCGCAGAGCCTCTGGGCCAGGAGCCTCCCTGCCATGATGGCGGTGGGCGTCAGCTCCGGCCGCCCCTGCCGGGGAGGGAGAAGCGGGGATTAGCTCGGCCTGCTTGTAAGGGAGTCCGTGCAGTCCCTCCCTCTCCCTAGGGAGGTGTCTCCCTTCCAGAAACTCCCAGGCGCTGCGTGCTGCTGGGCCTCCGCAGTGGGACAGCAGCCCTCCGCACGTCTGCGGCTCTCTCCTCACTCCCTCTGCCCTGCTCTGGCTGATCACACCTTCCTTGGCAGAGTGGCTTCTACCTGTACCCCTTCTTCACGTCAGGGACCTTGCAGAGCTGAGCCCACAACCAAGCTCAAAAGAGATCCTGCCGCCATTCAGCTATTCAGTGAGCTGGGATCCTGGCTAAACCGGGCCCTGGAAGCATTCGGTGTGCTCCTGACACAGCTCATCACAGCCCATTACAAACCCAAAATGCAAATGCCGCTCTCCTGGGGTCCCCTCTGTCCCAGTGTGTGTTCTGCGGGGGGAGTGGGGGACACAGCCCCCAGCGTTCCTGCACGGGGAGGCCTGGGACAGGCTGCCAATCACCCCTGCAGCGGCAGGAAATGCAGATGTTGTTTGACATTCCAGAAATGAATGGAGATCCACAGAGATAACTCGGGAGAGCAGGCTGTGCATTCCACCCAGCCTGGCTGGTTGCGGAAACCTCCAGGCGCACGCGCACAATATCGCACCCAACAATGGCTCCCCCCAACCCGGGCCATTGTGGTGTTAACCCTTGTGCCTGCTCAGAGTGACCTTTCCAAGTCAGTGAACTTAATATCTGAATAAATGATGCCTTGTGTGTGCCGTATGCTCCTGGCCACATGGTCGAAAACAGCGGTCGCTAACCGGTGGTCCGAGAACCACTGGTGGTCCGTGAGGTCCGAAAGGTTGGTGACTGCTGGTCTAAAACATTCACAGTTTCTGCCGCGTTAGCACAAGCCCTGCAGCTGATGGAACTCCAACTCACTCAGTTCCTGGGGTAGAGAGCGCGTCTTATTCGAACTGGGCTCTCTCCCAAGGCCGTGATGCTACCTTAGGGCACAGCTCACAGGATGGACACCAGCAGCGAATGCCACTTCCAGGCCATCAGAGATCACGCTGAGCAACTGCTGCTGGCTACACAGTTGGGTCCAAGGGACACTGAGGACATGCACAGCCACTCACTTCCGTCCACACAACAGGACGATTAGATGGTCCAAGATGAGAACTGACCAGAGCTCTGGCCACACGCCCCAGCAGAGCTGTCCCCAAAGCCCCATGCCAGATGGGAAAACAACAGGAAGGCCCAGCCTTGCAGGGACCTTCCCTGGCCCGTCTCCATGTGTCCAAGCTCTCCCGAAGGCCCCCAAATATCATGAGCACAGCAGAGGCTGGCAGGTGACGACGCTGCAGGAAGGATGGTCCTATAGCATCAGTGACAACTGCCTCTCAGCTCCAGGATGCCCCACCTAGGGATCCACCCACCTTAGATACTGGCTCCTCCACCCCTAGGCATTTCCCAAAGTGGGTTCCCTGGTGTACCTTGGCACAAGCATCCTCATTCAGTTCCCCTGGGCCTTTTCTAGCTCCTCTCCAGCCCAGGCTTCCCTCACTGCCTGCCCCCTCTCCCACCTTAGGTCTCTCCTGACTCCCAGTAACTAAGCATCTTCTGAATATGAAACAGTTTACTCATGTCTTTGTCACCTGTGACACTACCAGAAGTTACCTCTTAGAGGCTGGGATTTTATATGTTCCTGCAGTGGCCCCAGAACCCAGAAAAGTGCCTGGTACCAGAAGAGCGGGCACTCAGTCAATACAGGATGAATGAATGTAAATTAGCAAGTCATTGTGGGTTTAATAGCTCCCTCTTTCCCCCGCCCCTATTCACCTCGGCCTGGAACCTCAGAATGTGGCCTTATTTGGAAATAGAGGTCTTTGCAGATATGATTAAGGTAAGCATGAGGTCATACTGGATTAGGGTGGCCCTAAATCCAATGAGAGGGTCCTGCCAAGAGATGAGCAAGAGCACAGCCACCTGGAGAAGACGGTCACGTGAGACAGAGACTGCAGAGCTGCAGCTCCAAGTCTGGACCCTCTGGGCCATCAGATGCTACAAGCGGCAAGAAAGGTCCTTCCCCTAGAGCAGCGGTTCTCAACCTGTGGGTTGCAAACAGTAGCAGGGTCTCCTAAGAGCATCAGAAAACACAGATATTTACATTAAGATTCATAACAGTAGCAAATTACAGTTATGAAGTAGCGACAAAAATAATTTTATGGTTGGGGATCAGCACAACATAAAGAACTGTATTAAAGGGTTGCAGCATTAGGAAGGTTGAGAACCACTGCCCTAGAGGCTTCGGAGGGGGAGACTTCAGACCTCCAAGCTCCAGAATTAGAGAGCAAACTTCCATCGTTCTAAGCCACCCAGTGTGCGTGATTTGTGAGGGCAGCCCTGGGAGACTAACATGCATGTCACTGATGCCAACAGGTCTCAAGGCCAGGAGGCTGCTGGGGTCAGGGTGCCCAGTGCCCCTCTCAGCCCCCTCTGGCCAGGGACTCTCCTGAACCACTTCCTCTCTATGTGCTGCACACATGTAGGGCAGGCTGACTGCTCCTGAAGCTTTGGGGGGCCCCACAACTGGCCAGCTGTAGGTCTTGCTAGGAGCCTGTGAAGGGGACAGGGCTTCCACCAGGGACTGTATGGGGCTGGGTCCACACACTGCCAGGCTCCAGTGCCCTCAGGCCCTGCCCATCTGCCAGCCCGGGGAGAATACGGACCCTCCCAGAGATCAGAGCGTCACGGAGGCAAGGAGTCAGACCCAGTGCTCTGGGGCCAACGTGGCAGCATGTCCAGGGCCCGTACCTCTGCCCACCCGTGGGGAGGTTGAGGCGGCCATGGCAGTGAACAGGTGCCGTTGCCTCAGAGCTGACGCAGAGGTTTGCAACGGGAATCTGCTAACAGTGCTGCAAGCCATTTGTAAGCCATTCCCACCCGCCCTCCATGGCAAGGAAAAGCATTAGAGAGAGCAGAGGCTGATGCCCGATTCCTCCCAGAACTCAAGTCTAATGGCACCTAGGATTTGGCCCAGAGCCTCTGCTAGCCATGTGTCTCCCCAAGGCCTGGCAGGGTAGGTGGCGAGGATGGGGGAGGGGGGCCAGGCATCGGGCACTAGCCATACCTCCGCTGTGTCTCCAATGGCATAGATATGGGGGACGGAGGTGGCTTCCCGGGCATCCACCAGGATCTTCTTACTCTCAGGGTTGGTGTTCACTCCAGCCTTCTCCAAATTCAGATTTCTGGTTTCTGGAATTCGCCCTGCAGGAAAGAAAGAGCGGTTTATTTACCGCAGTTTTCTTTAGCAGTTCTGACCGAGATCCCTTGGTTTATTTGAAACACTTCTCAGGCTGCCCACTTTAGAACTGGTTAAAACATCAAACACAAACATCATCGGGGGACTCCGGGCCTCCAACACACACACACACACACACACACACACACACACACACACACCCCTTCCATTTGCACAAAGAATCAATGAAAGGATGAGGCAGGACCAGCAGAAACAGTGGGCCTCAGGAAGGGAGGAAGCGGGGGGAAGGGACACAGACAGGAATAGGACTTCTCTAAACACATCCTGTGATACAATTTTGTTTTCTTATCCATCTATATGATTACATATTAAAAAAATAAATTTAAATAAAAAACGGGGAAAAGCCCTATGACCTATAAATAACCTGAAACAAAGGGGCTTGAGTGTGTAAGCAGCTGGTAACAGAGCAACAGAAAGTGATTGGTTCAAGAACTGCAGGAACCAACATTTTAGCTGAATATCCTCAGAGGGTTATGTCCCAACAATAAAGCTGCAAACAGATCTCGTGTGTCAGAGAACAGTTAAAACCTCATAATGTTAAATTTGAAATTCATGCTGAAACTGGTTTGGCTCAGTGGATAGAGTGTCTGCCTATGGTCTGAAAGGTCCCAGGTTCGATTCCGGTCAAGGGCATGTATCTTGGTTGCAGATACATCCCCAGTAGGGGGCGTGCAGGAGGCGGCTGACGGATGTCTCTCTCTCATCAATGTTTCTAACTCTCTATCCCTCTCCCTTCCTCTCTGTAAAAAAATCAATAAAATATATTTTAAGAAATTTTTTTTGGAAATTCATTATTTTATATATATATGTATATATATATATATATATATATATATATATATACACATACACACACACATATATATACATATATATATATGTATAAAGTTCCTGGTTCTTACCACAGAAAGGTCTAGAAGCAGTGATGACCCAAAGGCGATGTGCATCGAGCCTGTGATCACTAAACCCTCCGCCATGACGGGGCCGTGATCCTGGCATAGCCCACTCCGGCCTGGGCACCTGGGACATGGCAGAGCAGCCACAGACATGATGTGACAGGGCCAGGCAGCTGCTAAAGACATCATGGCCCCGGGGAGGACACGGACCATACACACCCAGGCCCCTCACAGAAGCCGGGGCTCCTGCCCTGCACGTGCACTTTCCACTGAGGTCTCTGTGGAGCCCATCTGCGGAGCCAGGTGAGCCGACGGCCTCATGAGTCTCCATATGGCTCTTCCCGGGGCGTAGTGACTTCCCTCCCACTCTCTGTGACCCCAGGGATCCCCTGCTCCTCCTGACGGGTCGTACTGGGGGAAGGACAGCACTTCGTGGTGATTTTATGCTTCTCTCCTGCCGTCAGACTGAGTGCATGAACTGTGGCCTTCTGTCCCAGGTGCCACAGGAAGGGGAGCCCAACCTGGGCAAGCAGCCAGAACGCACAAACTCACACGCTGCCCAGGGTCTCAGGTCAGGCCCCACAGTCCCTCTTTGGCGCTAGAAGGCAGTTCTTTTTCTTTCCTTTTTTTTTCAGAGAGGAAGGGAGAGGGGGAGAGAGTCAGAAACATCGATGAGAGAAAAACATTGATCAGCTGCCTCCTGCACACCTCCTACTAGACATATGCCCGTAACCAAGGTACATGCCCTTGACCGGAACCGAACCTGGGACCCTTCAGTCCGCAGACTGACGCTCTATCCACTGAGCCAAACCGGTTAGGGCTAGAAGGCAGTTCTTGAGCAGCTCTAGGCTGCAGACATCAGCTCCCCCACTTCTGTGTGTCATGACCTGCCCCGTAAGCAGCCCCAGCTTTGAGACCCCCAAAGTTGAGAGAAGACCTGGGTCAAGGGGCAGAGCACACCACACCCACCCTTGGTGCGGCCAGCTTGGTTGATCCTGCTCTGGGGTGCAGAGGCCAAGAGGGGCAGGGGACGGTGGTCCCTGCGGTGCTGGCGCAGCTGCCTCCCTGCCAGGCTCCACAGGCTGCCGCCTGGGCGTCATCACGGCTGAGCTGTCAGCACGGGCCCCTTTTCCCCTCAGCTGGTCCATGGGGCCCCCCTGGGCAGGAAGTGGCAAAGGCAGCGCTTCCTGCCCGGCCCTTAGAAGGGAGTGGGCGGCTCATGGCCCCCGGAGGCTCAGGATGATCCCCTAATGACAAAAATTAATGATTCCTAAGGCACCGTTCCCACAGCGTGCAGTGGCTCAGACACACAAGAGGTCGGGCGGCGAGTGGTGCCACTCTGAACATCTGGAGGACCAGGCCGTGTGAAAGGGAAACCTCGTCTCCAGCTGCTCTCTTGAAGCGGGAAGTCAAAACAGAGACTTGGCTAAGCCGCGCTTCTCAAGTTCACGGGGAGTCGGCTCCAGCCTCTTCGCTCTGCGTGGCCACAGGAATCGGGTGCCAGGCAGGCTGGCACCTCTCACCGGTCAGGCCAGACACGGGCAACAAGGGGGTCCGGGGTCCCTGCGTTCTGACGGCACTGGAGAGGTATGAATGGAGACCCGTGAGAATGCAGAGCGGGGCCCGCCACCGCAGCCAGCGCCCTGCCCTGGACAAGATGGCCTCGGGGGTGGGGGGTGCAGGGGGCAGGCCTGACTTCCAAGTAAGGGAGACTGGTCTTTTGGAACCAGTGGGCACCCAGGAGCCTTCGTGCATTTGGGAAGGGACTGAAACATGCTATGCCTCGGTGAGGAAGGAGCGGGGCCCCGTGGGCAGAACTGGAGGGGGTCGGCTGGGGAGGCCGAGGGTCCCTGCAGGCAGAGGGCTCAGAGCTCAGCGCGCTGGTGCTTCCCCATGCCCCCAGTTGTGGGGAACACAGCACACAGCGGCTCACCATGCCCACCGCTTCCTGCGGATTGCTGGGGGCTGGGGCGAGCTGGTGCCCCAGACCAACTTGCTCTGATGCCGGCCACGCTGTACCCGAACTCTCTCCTGCACCCCTGCCTGGCCAGTCACAGGAGGCCAAGAGACTCACAGACTTCGTGGTAACCATGGTAACTACACACCTTGCAGATGCCAGCAAACCACATCCGAGATCCTGAATACAGTATCCCCCATTCACAGACGTGATACATTCCAACACCCCCAGTGGATGCTTGAAACCGTGCGTTGTACTGAAACTTATATATTTTTTCTTATACATCTGCAATTTTCAACCTTTTTCATCTCATGGCAAACATAAACTAATGACTAAAATTCTGTGGCACACAAAAAAAATATATTTTTTGCCAATCTGACTAAAAAAATGGGTATAATTTTGATTCACTCACACTGGAAGGCTACTGTTACATGACTGTTGTCATTTTTTTTTTTTTTTCATTTAATATCTTAGGGAAAAGAGGTCAGCGCCCCTGGCTAAACAGTCAGGCACTGCAGGCTTTAAACGTTCTTGTGGCACACCGGCTGAAAGTCGCTGTTATACCTGCATGCCTTTTCACGTAAAGAGAGCACTTTGTGGCTTCTTGTTGGCATATCACTACTTATTGTCAGCATTACTACTCTTCTGCTTTGGGGCCGTTATTGAGTACAATAAGGGTTATCTGAACCCACAAGCACTATAATACCTGCGCAGCTGATCTGGTAACAGAGATGGCTACTAAGTGACCAATAGGTGGGAGGCAGAGACAGCGTGGAGACCCTGGACCAAGGGATGATTCACGTCCCGGGCAGGATGGACTGGAATCATGCAAGATTTCATCCCTCTGCTCAGAACAGCATGCAATTTAAAATGCATGCACTGTTTACTTCTGGAATCTTCACTTAATATTTTTGGACTTCAGTTGATTGCCGGTAACTGAAATAGCAGAAGGCAAAACTATGCATAACAGGGAGCCTACGACATAGATACATTGAAAAGTAGTACATTTGTTACTAAGTAACCAATTTGTGAATAATAAATGCATGAATCAGGTTGCCTTAGAGTCCATTTTGAAGGCAGAATTTGTAGGATCCCCCCGGAGACTCAGAGGGCAGAGAAGGGGTGCCATGGTGGAACCCAGTGGCTGGCCACACAAGCAGGGCAGCGCTACCACATGGACAGTGCCCAGCCGAGGCCCAGGCTGTGTACAAACGGCACAAAGCAAGATGCAGGCGAGTCATCTCCTCAATCATTTTCCTTTTATCTTCTGCAAAAATAAAAGTGGGTACTACTCTGGCCAGGATGGCTGCTAGTTGGTACACCAAAAAGCTGCAAGTTGAATCCCTGGTTCGGCTGTGTATGGGAAGACGATTGATGTTTCTCTTTCACATCAATGTTTCTCTCTCTCTCACTTCCCCTTTTTTAAAATCAATAAGCATGTCTTCTGGGGAGGATTAAAAAAATGAAGGTACTACTCCTCAAAGGATTTGTGGGGAGAGGGGAGCCCCCACCGTGCCCCAGGCTGCATCACCCTGCATGTCACACACAATACTCCCCCCAACACCCCCGTACCCGGTACAGAATCTCTCCTCCTGCAGCCTGGGCTCTAAGTATCGCCGAACGGCTCCCCTGGTGGGACTCCAGGAGGCACTCTGGACACCCCTACTCCCTGGACAGCCCTGGGCTGGAGACGGCGATCTGTCCACATGTCAGTTTGTTTCCCTGGGGCAGGTCCTCAGAAGAGGGCCGTGAGCCAGGTGGGGCTTCCTCGGCGCAGGGCCAGGCAGGAGGCCGCACCCCCCTGGCTGCTTCTTGGGGGTTAAGGGCCCTGCTCCTTCCCCAAGGGAGGGGGGTCTGAGGACTCGGCACGCTCTCAGTGCTGGTCTTTGCTAGTAAACTTATTTCTTGGCCACGCATTAATTCTATTTCCTCTGGCAAACTGTCAGTTCCTGCCTTTTCTCATTCACTTACAGACATTTTCATGACTTTCTTGCCTTGTAAGAGCTTCTCAGGGAATACACGTATGATGCTCTGCCGTTGTTACAGCCAACAGTGGGAACAGGAAAATTCCAGGTACACGCAGATGTTCCCCCTGACTCTTCAGAGGCCACAACCATCCGCATGAATGTGTGAATGGGCTCCCACCCTCTCTGCCTCCCTCCCCAGGCTCCGCCTTGTCCATGGGCCAGAATCCCTCTGGAGGACCATGTGACCCCTGGTGTGTCTGAGGTGAAACAGTCCCTCCTTCCCAGCGCCCAACACCCAGGGCACCCCCGGGCCCTGAAGTGGTGGCAGAATCAGCATTCAGCCCAGATGCGTTTGGTACAACCGGACGGGGCCAGCCCTCCTCTGCTGCCCACAGCTGCTGCTGCTCACGCAGCCACTGGAGAAGCCAAGTCTGAGAACCCCGGAAACCCCTGGTCAGTGACTGCTTGCTCTACCGGGCACGGGGGCACAGGTAGCTTCACGTGCCTCTTCCATCCATTATGGGAAGACAGGCATTCTCCCCCGATTTCACGCCTGACTGGAGCACATGTTCTGACGAGTGAAGGGCAATCCGTGTAACGAGGAAAGATTTAAGTGCCAGCAGGGGTATGACAGGGTGAGTGAGGACTGTGATCAGAGAGATGCAGCAAGGATTTACAGGAAGCAGCTGGAGGCTCAGTGCGGGGAGTTCGGGAGTCTGGGAGGCTGGGCAGACAGCGTGGGCGAGGGCCCGGAAGCAGCTTCACACACAGGCTCCTGGAGGGACCCCCCAGGCGACCCTCCCAAGGGGCACGTGGAGCCCCGGAGCTGGCCACTCCCCCCCCACCCCACCCCCCGGGCCAGGCCTGTGCAGCACCTTGAACCAGGCACAAAAGGGAACTCACACCTTCGGAGCCTCCAGTTAGATTTTCAGAAACTTTACTTTTCAAAAATGTACGATATGTGTCTCGTCCTCCTATGGACTTAAGAGAAAGTGATAAAAGCAGCAAAGGGCTTCTTTTATTTTCCCAAACGGCCTCTTCTCAGTGAGTCCCAGGCCCATCCACCGCTGCCAGCCCGCCGAGGACAGGGCTGCTATCCTGCTGGCGTTTGTTGAATGAGTGAGTGAGGCCCGGGACCTCGGTGTGACCGGAGGTGGGCTGCTTGCTGTGGGACCACCAGCACCCACCTCGGTCATCATGCGGGAGCTTCTTACTGGAAGGCTCCTTGGACACGCGGGGAGAGCTTACCCCGGGGGGCGCACACGTCTGTTGGCCAGAGTCCATCTGGAAGACTGTGTGTGGGTCTTTCCTGTCTAAGGCTGCGTGCCAGCACTAGCATCGCGTCAGAAAGCCACACTGGCCCTGCAGGCCGCTCACGGACTCGGCGGAACCTGTAGCTCAGTCCCGGCGACAGCCTGGTCCAAGGGACCCCGGGAAGGAACGTGTCCATGGCAGGCAGCAGTGACAGTTGTAACAATTAGAGATGTAACTCGCCCGCTGTTGGCTGCTCCGCGTGGCACGTGCAGATTTAGACGGCGCACATTAATGTGGTGCCCGTTTATCTCTAGGAGAACTTGCACAGAGGTGTTTTTTTCTTTTTTTCTTGCCTTTTTTCCTAATTGGTTTCTACTAAGTTCTACCCATAAATCCTGGATTTGACTTGGTAAAGAGACCCCATCTGATCCCCATGTCCACTTAGGCTGGCTGGCTCTGGTGGCTGTGGGGGGCACGGTGACCCTGGACACAAAGAGCTGGCTTTCGGACCTGGCACAGCTCTCCATCCTGGCTGGTGGTTCATCCCAAGCAGAGGGCCTGAGGCCAGTCTGGGAGCACAGGGCACTGTCTGCCCGCTGCCCCTCTCCTGGCTTCTGCCAGTGCAAGCGGGGGCGGCGGGAAACGAAGGTCACGGCCGATGGCGCTGCTTCAGGAGCGAGGGGGCGCTGCCGGGCACTCCCCTGGCCTGTGAAAGTGCCGACAGGCGTGCGCTCCATACTGTCTTCCTTTCCTCCAAAAGCAAAGCGCGGACGAGCAGATCTGGGTCTCTCTGGGTGTCGGTAATTACAAACTTGACATTTGCACTGACATAAAAGGCATTAGAACATCAGAAGACGAGTAGTTCATTCTTCAAGGCCAGCGGCTCCACCTTGAGAGAGGGAAGGGTGGGCATGGGCGAACGAGGTGTCTGTCACAGAGCAGTCTTCTGTATGTGACTGTCACAGCCAGGCCACTGCAGAGTCCCCTCCGGGAAGGAGACAGCCAGGCGCGTGCTTTCCTCCAGCCACAGCAGCACCCGGCCCCAGAGAACAGGCCCGCCGGCCGTGGACCCGGGCTCCTCCACACCAGGCTGCATCCCCGGCCAGCCCCCCTCTCCTCCCCCACAGCTGTGGCCTTGAGGAGCCGGAGCGCTGGGCTGCCTCTCCCTTCCTGCTGGCCTCGGACACTCCCACCCATGGATCCCCGGCCCTGGGCTCCGCTCCGCTGGGCCTCCTGCCCCCGCTCCTGCTGCCTGGCACCGTGAGGAAAACTCCTCAGGGACGTGGTGAGCCGGGCGTGCGGTGTGGCCGCGCCACCCGATGAGCACCGCTGGGCAAGGCCGGCTACCACGTGCCCTGGAACGGGATCCCGCAGCAGAGAGAGCAGAGCTCCAGGCTGCAGTCCCCCCTGGACAGATGTGCTCCCCTCCCTGGGCATGGTGGGCCCCCATCATGGCTCCCGGACACCTCCTGTGTCCCTGGCCGTGGTCCCAGGACCCATGCCGTGTGGGTGGACTGTACCCAAGAATGGCTCGTGGTGGGTGCCTCCGTATGGTGGCTGGATGGAAGCGGGCACGCTGGCCCCAGTGCCTCAGCGCCAGGGCCTGCTGGCTCCTTTTACACCTTAGGGCTCAGTGACCTAACAGGGGGGCGACCGCAGCTCTTCTGCTGGGACGGAGCCTGAGAAAAGGAAATGCCCTCAGGGCTGACTCCCCAGGTCTCACCCAGCAGACCCTGGGGGCTCCCGAGGCGGGTCTGGAACAGCCCTCCCGGCACCAGGGGCGCTGAGAACATGGCCATCTGGCTCTTCCAACGGTGAGCAGAACGCCACGGCCCAGGGATGGAGGCGCCAAAGCCTTCATCCTTCCCTCGAGTGAAGGACAGAGGCTTCCCGAGAGGCTGGAGATGCTGAGGGGCCAGGGGTTCCGGCTTGGGACTTTCCAGGCCGCGATCCAAACCCCTTTGGCCCGCACTTTAACACACAAAAAAAACCTCAGCTAAGCTACAGCTGACCGCCAGCCTAGAAGCACGGATGCTCGGAGTGTCCACTCCTGACACTCGTCCCGCTCCCGCTCCCCCAGACGGCGGGGGAATTCAGGCCACAACTGGTTAACTGTGCCGGGCGAATTCGAGCCGGCAGCGCAGGCTGACTGTCTTCACTCAGCACTGTAATCGGCACATCTGCAGACAGGAAATCCTCCTCGCTGCGAGTTCCCAGTCTATTATCTGAGACACCTGGTGTGGGTGGGTGATTCAGAGACAAACAATGAGAGGGCCCCCTGCACAGCAATTAACTGCTTTAACTGCTAATGTGTTTAATCCACCACGTGGAGATCAAGGCTGCGCGGAGGAAGAGGCGCAGAGTCCTCCTTGGCTTCCAGACGGCGGGGCTGGCTTCGCATCCCGACGTGCACTGTCCTCCCAGGCCGGGGCCGGGCATCGGGCACAGGGGCATCGGGCCGGCACTGGCCCCACTGGAGCTCCTGGCAGCCTCTGTGCGTGTCCAGGGGGCCTGAGGGGTATCCTTCCCCTTTCTGTTTTGCACTGATGTCACAGCCCGGCTCACCGCTGGGGCGGGAAGTCCGGTCCCAGAGCCCTGTCGCCCCGGCCGTGTGGCCCCCCGGGGCGTTTCACTTTAACCTCCTGGATTGGATCATCCTCTCCTGCAAGGAGAACTAGCGCCTCTGGTTAGAGGCTTCCAGGAGTAAACCGGCAGAAAGCATTCCCGGTTGTTAAACTGGGAAGCAGCTCCCGATGTTTACAAAACCTGGCCCAGGAGCGAGCAGCAAAGTCAGCACATGCCCGTGCAGCCCCAGAAGGCGTGCCAGAAACCGCCGCCACCGCAGCGCCGCCTGGGGAGGCAAGGTCAAAGGCCAAGGACTGTGAAAAGCTTACACCCCCGGCATCAATCATGCCGGGCAGACTGTCTGGGGATGCTCTTTTTGAAAACACACACACAGAAAATAAAACGAACTCCCGGTGGGGGAGGGCAGGCACGCATGTTGGGGGGCCTTGCTTGTCATCCACCGGGCCCCGTCTGGAAGCGGGGCGACCCTAAGGCTTTCCGGGGGCACAGACCCTCGCCCTCTGAGCTGCTGCCATCAGCATGGCCTCAGCAGGTAGTGCTGGGTGCAGGCTTGCGCCTCGGTACAAAGGTGGAGACCAGGGACGGGGTGGGCACAGAGACGTCAGAAGATGAAGGACTAGTGCCGGGGTACAAACGGGAAAGAGAAATAGGTGCCTCCTACTTTAGAACGGAGGTGAAGGTATTAAAGGTCCATTTTCATTTCATTTCATTTCCGTGTTCGTCTGCATAAACCTGCTTAAGATTTACTCTTACAAGTGGATCAAGACTACTTCCTGTGGTAACGTACTGACTTTGGGTGAAGAGGCATAAATTCACGCTCGGACATTTCCGATCCTTTTCCTTGCTCCTCACATCGCTCATGTTCACCGCCAAAGTGAAGACCCCTGACTCCTCTGGAGTTCAGTTCACCTGGTGATTTCCGGTCGCTCTGAGTGACTCGGAAAACCAGCTTTTCAGAAATCCACTGCTCTGTGATGCACCCCTGCTCCTGCCCGGAGCCCCACCTCAAGGAGCACGGGGACCGAGCCACCAGGACACCAGCAGGACACCCTCTGAGTGCTCGGTAACCATGCGCTTCATGGGCACGAGCCCAGGACAAGCCTGTGAGCCACAAGATTTCGAGCCCAGGTTCCCTGGAGAGGAGAATACCCCTCAAACTGGAAACAGCCAGAGCGAGCAGGACCACTATTTAACATGCAAGTTGGCAGGAGAGGAGCCTCCCAGCAGAGACCAGTTCCCCAGGGCGTGGCGTCCGGGCCCCCAGTTCTCCCTCCCCAGCTCCGGGCCTTTCCTCAAAGCCCATCCCCCTCCTGAGTCCAGCCCAGGTCCGGGCCCTGCGCAAGGATCTTCCCCAACCACACCCCCACTCCCACCCTCCTCCCCAGGGGTGGCGTAGGGGTGCAGGGAGGGCTGGGGAAGGGGGTGCAAGATGCTCCCCTGGCTCTTCTTTCATCTCCACAGAGAATAAGGAAGCGTGTCCAGCAAGGTGGGCGATGGGCCATTCCGAGCAGCCACACCTGCCCAGCCTTTGCCCTACAACAGCTGCCCCAGGCCTCTCCGAGCGCCGGAGGATGAGAACACAGCCCGGGCCTGGCCCGGCCAGAAGAGGCCTTAGGCCTCTGTCCTGTCCCTGGATGCTGCCTTCGGAAACCTGCAGTGTGACTTCCGGCAAGGCCGGGAAAATGGCCCCCGTGGCATGTGACGACCTACAGCGCACACAGCACCCACTGGGAAGTTTACCAGGAGCAATCCCGCGAGTCTTTGCAGCGGCCCCAAAGGTGCACTGGAGCGACAACCCACCTGAGAGCCAGCAGGATGCGGGAGCCCCTGGAAGCAGTGGGTGGGATGTGGGGGGACAGTGCCACGCTCCCCACTTGTGTGCGCTCGTGCACGCGCACGCGCGGCTCGCACACCTTACCTATGGCCCACAGGATGGTGTTGAAGGTGTCCGTGTCCTCCCTGCCAGAGGCGATGTCCTTCCAGGTGACCTGAAGCTGGTTGTCCGGGAGCCTCTTCACTCTCAAGAAGATACAGCCCCTCAGGAACCTGGTCCCGTGAGAAGCCATATAGTCCGTGACCAAGGCCGCCATTTGCTGCAAAGCACGGAGGACACGCCGTGAGGACCAGGTGGCAGTGAAAACGTCGCTACCGATGGCGGAGCCGGAAGAGAGGACCCAGCCGCCTGCCTCCTTGCAAAGGCCCTGAGGTGGGGGTAAGAGGGGTCTCTTCCAAAGAGAAGGTTCAGGGCTCCCCTTCTTCTGCACGGCCCCATGCAGACTGCCCCCACCGCTGGGCTCCCTTATTCTCTGTGGAGCTGAAAGGAGAGCCAGGAGAGCATCTTGCACCCCCTTCCCCAGCCCCCAGCTCTGCACCAGAAACCCTGAGCCCTTCAGTTAGGATGCACTTGACCTCTGAGCTCTCCTTGAGATGCTAATTAACGGTCTCCACTGAAATAATGATGGGGAAGCACCCCTTTCTCCTGGGGCTCCGCCCTGCCTGAGGTGGTGCTGGCGCAGGGAGCTGGGACAGTAGGTGGGCCCCTCTGTTCCCCAAGAAATGCAGGATAGTGGGAGCTGCTGGTTGGGCGGGTCATCTACAGAGAGGGCTCCTTCCTCCCGGCCCGCGTTCCCAGGCCGCAGATGGGGAGCCTAGTTCTGGGGCCACCATGGGGCTGGTCACCAAGGCGCAGTCAGCCACAGCTTCGTTTCTCAGGAGAAAGTGTCCCTTTAAACGCTCTGTTGTCTGCTCAGATGCACCAGCTTGCTTAGGGCCGGGTACACCAGGGGAAGCCCTGCCTCTCTGGGGTGGTCGCGCCCGTCACAGGAACAGGCAGGGAGGCTGCCCGTCCTTCCTGGAGCCTCTGGACTCCTGACCGCCGGGACATCCCTGTCTCAGTCTGAGGGCAACCGCTGGCCTTCCTGAGCTACAGCAGCTCCACCGCCCCCAGGCCTGCCTCGGGGGCTGCAGCCAAGAGACTGACTCTTCTCGCTGAAGCACCGCCTGGTCACCTGGCTTTGCCATTGGCCCTCCCCCAGGGCACACCTGGAGCCTGCTCCCTCCCCTCCGGCCCTCCCTGCGGTGAGCCCACTGCCTCCAAATGGGACGAATCTGACTGGACCAGGCATCAGGCCGCCTCCCCTCTGCGATGCTTCTGCCAACGGGCCCTGCAGCCCAGCCTCGCTCACTCCAGCCCCCTGGGAGGCCTGATCCAGCCTGCTCTCCCTCCCTCCATCGGCCCCTCTCTGGGGACTTCTCCCCTTCCCCACCGTCTCCAGCTTCTGCCTCATTCAGTGCCAAGGCCCGCCCTCCCGCAGCCCTGGTCCCCGCAGTCCCCTCTGCCTCTCCTGCCTCCTTTCTGCTGCATCCTCCATGCGGCCTCCTCGTGGCTCCTGTCTGCTGCCTGGTACTCTCCCCACAGCCCGGCGCTCAGAGGCCTGTCCCCAAGGCAGGCCCTCAAGGCCTCTGTGCCGAGTGAAGTGACAGACGAGTGTGGCAGTCGAAGGGCAAATGGCATAGGGTGGACCCACCATGGCGGGCAAGTCTCTGCATCACCGGAGGGCAGGGCAGGGCAGGCCCGGGGGCGGAGGGTGGACTGAGGGCAGGGGGCTGTGTGAGGAGGGGCTGTCTATCTTCATGGGGGGCATGGAGGGTGTGCCATCGCAACAACCCACACTTGGACTTTAACAGGTGACCTTCCCTTGGAGAGTTTTTAGTTAAAACCCTTCCACACGCTGTTCACGTGGGTGCATCTGCCATCAGCATGGGTGTGTGCGTCCCAGACACTCGTGAGGACAACCCGCACAGGCGTGATGGCCCCGGCTCCTGCCAGGCGGGCAGGAGTGGACACACGGGCCCCTGTGCATTCAGCGGGCGCTGCCCCTGCACAATGCCTGTGAGCGACGAGGCCTCGGAGGCTGTGCTGAGGCTCCGAGCGCTCAGGGGGACCGCCCCCGGCTGGGGCACCGAGTGCACAGCGGGCTCATGGTCCCGTCTTTCAGCCTGTGGCCGGTGGCCAGGCCCGTGGCCAGGGCTGCTGTCTGCTGGAGGGGCCGCCCGGGGCCTTGCCAGTCTACCACCTGCCTCCTTGCCTGGTGCTCCCCTGGCTGAGGGGGTACCCCCCTCAGACGCCAGCAAGGAGGCAGGCTAGCACCTCTGCTGACAGACACCTGCTGAGGGGACGGCCCAGGTCTGAGAGGCCAGCCCGGTGCGCCCTGAGCTGCCACTCGCGCTACGTGCCCATCCTGCTTCACTCTGGCAGGTGTTTTATGTGTTATGGACCTCCTCCTCCTCAACCCCAGGGCCAACTTCTAAAGATGGAGGCTCCCAGCCCACGCCGGTGCCCGCCTGGGCTGGGGCCGCAGGTGGGGGTGAGCCGACCCCAGGCTGAGAGCCGGGCCGGGCCGTACCTGGTCAAAGCCCCGCAGCGGGATGCTGCGTATCATGACGGTGGTGTCCAGTCCGAGGCCGGAGAGGAAGCCGGCGCACTCGAGGGCCACGTCTGCGCACACAAGCTAAGGAGGGCTCGCTCGCCCATGGCGACATTGGGAGCCACGTGGCCGTTCCCCAGCCCCCTTCCCCCCAGTCCCCGGCGGCCCAAAGGAGTCTCCCAACACAGCCGCAGAGCACCCTCCCCCACCCCCTCTCTTAAACGGGCGAGGCAGGCGAGGGGCTCCCGCCAGCACCCATGGGCCAGGTGGCTTCTGCCTCCACGGGGCGTCTGTCCTGACTCCCTGGCATTTCACCTCAGCCTCTAGGACTCGCTCCCCTGTGTGGGGTCCGAGTGGTGATGGAAGGAAACACCTCGTCCGTGAAAGACACGAGGCAGCAGCTCCTGGCCTGGGCCCTGGGCGAGCGGCCCCAGCGCTTTCATCTTCCCCGAATGACCCCCTGCCTGACCCCGGGGCCTCCTGTGGCTCCTCGCCTGACCCCCCGGTGCTGCCGCTCCCTCTAAAGGAGTGGGCCTGGGCGAGCGGGGCTGCTCTCCGGGGAGGATCACCTGCCTCACGGCTGCGTCCAGCTGGCCCGCGGCCTCGGCCGCTCAGTGTGTGGCTCAGGAACAGCCTCCGGAAGCCCTAGACTCAGAGGTCAGCCTGAAATTGTCCCCGGAGTGCAGGTCAGCCACGCTGAGTGGCCCTTTAAGTGCCTGCTTCCAGGCGGTGAGTGTACTCTCGGGCAGAGGGAGAGAGCCGGGGGGAGGGCCCGGGGCACTGAGCGTCCCCGCTCGGGACGCAGGTCACCTGCACGCCATCAAAGGATACAGCTGCCTCCAACCACCAACCTGTCAGAGGAAGGAACACAGAGAAGGAGAAGAGCAGTGAGTCGCCCACGTGGCCCGCCATCACACGCAAGCAGCTGCTCCCGGCGGGGGCTCTGCCACGGGGACGGGGCCCCTCAGCCTCCGCGCAAGGCACTCGGCCAGCTGACGTGTGACTGCGGGCGAGTCAGCGGAGGCCGAGTGCTCAAACAGCTCGTCCTGAGGCACAAAACCCACTTCCCAGAGGCCGCAGCTGTGAAACACAACGGGACAAACAGCGTCACTGGGTCAGAAAATTGCCTGGTGGTGAAGGATGTGAGTGGCCAGTGACAAAACAGCACATGTCCCCTGAAAGGCCCTGGAAGTGGGACCCGCATGGACCCAGGGACACGGTGGGAGAAGCCCAGTTCGAGGAAGGGGTTTTCCTTCTCCCGAGGGTAAGCTCTGCCCTGGGGTCTCCCCCGTCCTCCTGCGGCGGCCAGGGTGGCAACAAGGACACTGGGCAGCACGGGGAGGGCACCACGCAGTTGGGGGGTGGGAGCTCCTGGAAGGCAGCGTCTATGGGCAGAACACTCTTGACCGGGGAAGGCCAGGCCGGAAGGCGACACCTGCCTGTCCAGCCCCAGCATACACCCAGGCCTGGCAACCCAGCTTCTCTGAGCCAGGAGAAGGGGAGCCGGGAGAAGAGGCAGACTCAGAACGCAGGGACCCGGCAGAATCACTTAAAGCATCGGCCATCGTAGCATCAATGCTCTCCTGCAATTCAGCCCCACGCTCGGCATGCACGCACCTACACACTTGCACGCATGCTCACACTTGCACACATGCACGGCACTGAAGGCGGCATGAAAACTCCCGGCCTGGGAGGCGATGTGTGGGTGGGCTTGTCAGAT
This sequence comes from Lasiurus borealis, assembly GCA_004026805.1. Lineage (NCBI taxonomy): Eukaryota > Metazoa > Chordata > Mammalia > Chiroptera > Vespertilionidae > Lasiurus > Lasiurus borealis. Next base: position 4,627 of record PVJN01025845.1, on the reverse strand, counting down.
CACTCCCTCAGCCTTTGAACAAGAGGAGGTGATGTAAGGAGGGCTAAGCCTGATGGCAGCGCTAATCCCGCCAGGTACTAATGATATAATTCCGTTTCAAGAAGCGGCGGGTCCCGGGACACTCGCGCAGGTGCCCCGGGAGAAGCAACTGGCACCTGGCTTCCTCTCAGGAGCGGGGAGAGCCGCGGAGCCACGCCGGGGTGACCGCGGCGAGCTCAGCGCAAGGGGAACCCGAGGGGACTCCCGCACCCATGTGGGGTCACATGGGTGTCTATGCACGGGTACGTTTTCAAAATTACATAAGTCCTATTATTGGGGACTTGATTATAAGCCTTTAAGATCTGAGATTATGACGCAAACAGACTTTCGCTGCTTTGAATGCCCTGCCCCCCCCCACACACACACACAAGAACAAAGGGGCACCGATGCTGAACACACAGCGGGTGCGTTTTGCTCCTGCTTCCCGTGGCAGCAATGGCCTGTGCTGACCGCCAGGGCCACCCCTCTGTCCTCCAAGTGGCCTGCCTGTCCCTGCTCATCTCCGAGCCTTCCTGTCTCTGTAAAAGTGGGCCGTCCTGCGGAGTGGACTGTCCACAGCCACAGCCTCCAGAACAGCTCAGGGCCCCCAGGCCTCGTTGCATACAACACAGCTCTGTACATGGTCTCCTGTCTGGGCAAACACATGACGTTTCTGCAGCTCCCACATTCCTCCCCACCCTCCTGCACGGAAGATGGGGAGCTGGATGGAGAGACAGGGCAGGCGGGCGCTGAATCCCCAGCTCCTTCCACAGACACCCCTTAGTGCGCTGGGCCTCCCACTTCCACCCCAAAGTCACAGTGCTCCCAACCCCAGGACCACCGGGTCAGAGTGGCCAACAGGGGGCATATTCGGGAGGAGGCAGGAGCCAGGAAGGCCTTTCCGAAGGGGATGTCCTTGGCTAAATGTGTGCGGCTGAAATCCCACAAACAAAAGCGGGCACACCACAAGTGCCCAGGGTGGCTCTGGGCCTCTTCCTGCCTTCACGAGGCAGTATTATCAGCCATCTTGGCTTTCACTCCATCCGGTACCCCCATTTATCAAATAACGTTTATTCTCCGAAGAATGAAGGATTTGAAAACTCAGTCGGAGAATCCTTTCAAATGGACTAAAGCAAGAACGAGATGGAGCCAAAGTAGAGCCTCCAGGTCGTGAGTGGGGAGAGTTCCAGGAGGCAGGGGCGCCATCCCGTTTTATTGGTAAGTTTGAAACTGCAGATCAGCCGAAACCGGTTTGGCTCAATGGATAGAGCATCGGCCTGCAGACTGAAAGGTCCCAGGTTCGATTCCGGTCAGGGGCATGTATCTTGGTTGCGGGCACATCCCCAGTAAGAGGCGTGCAGGAGGCAGCTGATTGATGTCTCTCTCTCATGGATGTTTCTCTATCCCACTCCCTTCCTCTCTATAAAAAATCAATAAAATATATTAAAAAAAAAAAAAAAAAAAGGAAAAGAAAGAAACTGCAGGTCAGGACATGCTCGGCCCGGATGGGGGCTGGAGAATGACAGGCCTGAGTGTCACAGTGACCGACACTGGCCCTGCCCAACCCCGGAGGACAGCAGAGCTGGCAGCGGGGGCCAGCTTCTCGCCCTGGGGCAGAGGAGTGAGCTTCTGTGGGCTGGGAACGGGCCTCTCTGCACTAGGAGGCCCAGACAAGGCCAGCAGCCCACGCCGGAAGCCGCCGCCTGCGCTGGGAGGCCCGGGGCGCGTTCTCCTGAGCAGTCCTACTCTCCGCGCCTCTCTGTGAGCAAGCATCTCACACGAAGGCAGAGCCACCGCGGGATTAGCCTAATCACAGGGCAGGCTTTCTTGTTGGAGATCTGAATAGGGGGAAACAGAAACAAAAGCCTTAATTCGGGCCCGGGAAGCCCTGGCTTAGAGAGCTCTCCACCTGCCTCTCGAGTCTGAAGGCTCCCGCTCTGCTCCCCAAGGGGAATACCCACACAAAGTGAGGGCCTCGCGGCAGGCACCTGGCCCCCTGGCAGTCCTGCCAGCGCAGGAAATGCCAAACGGGCCCGGGGGGGGGCAGCCCCCTCCTACCCACAGGGCCTGCTGCTGGGCCCCCTCCCACCCGGCCCGCATCTCTCCCTTCTGGCCCAGGACGGATGCCACCTCAGGCTCTGGCCCCACAATTACTGTGCCTGAGGAGGTGTCTGCTCAGCCCCGGGGCCCCCCACAACTCAGCCACAGGGCCACGCTCCAGGAGACGGGCCGCAGTGCCTCCCAGCTGGCAGCTGGGTCCACGCTGCGGGCTCACCTCCCTCTGCTGGGCCTAAGGATCTCACGCTCACGCTAAACACACATGGAAGTCAGGCAGAACATGGAAACGTAAGCTGCAGTGAAAGCTCCTAAATTAGTGACTGTGGTGCTTTACCAAATAAAATGTACCTTCTTCTCTCTTGCCCTTAGGAAGAGAGAAAAGCGGTTATGGTACCTCATCAGCTTCTGAACCCAACCAGGGTCACACAAAAGCTCCTTCCACAACCTCCTCTGACAGGCAGCCCAAGTCACACGCTCTCTGAGACCCAAGGACAGAGGTCAGGCTGTGGAGCTGCTGAGGGCAGCGCCCAGGCCGGCTGGAAAGCAAGCCGGGCCACACGGGGCAGGCCGGACAGCGCTGCCCTCTGCAGACCCTCAAGGAGACCTGGGCGGTGAGGGGCAGTGGGAACACAGTAGGTCCTGGGTCCCACCTGGACATGGCCGCTCTGCTGCCTGGTGGGTCCCGCCTGGGAGAAGAGCCGCCCCAGGTGGCTCCGGTCTCATTCAAGTCCTCTCTGCCATTAGAGAGAGTTCTGACACTGACGTCAGCCGAGAGCTCTCGCTCAGGGCCAGTCTGCAGAGAGCTGACCTCAGCCCGGAGCGGAGCGAGCCCCAGGCCTCAGGGCTGAGCAGCTGGGCCAGGAGGCCGAGCGGGATGAGTACAGAGACCCCGACTGCCTACCCTGAAGGCATGCAAACGGTTGTAACACGTAGGGGACCGGGTGGTCCCGGGCCTGAGCAGGTTGGGTGGCTGGGCCCACGTTCCAACCAGGCTGCCTGGGGCCAAAGATTTGCAAGGGGAGATGGCCCTCCATGCGAACAAGCAAACATCCGGGGGCCGTGGATCGAGGCAGGGCCCGGCTGCCGCAGGGGCACTTGGGTGTAGACACCCCAGTAGCTGCCTCTTTCCAGGAGCTGTGAGGCGTGGGCCCCTTCTCCCCTTCCATGTTCCCTCCACCTGCCCCGGGTTGCCCAGTTGAATGACGGGGCCATGCAGGGCCTGGGCCTCCCTGGCAGGGCTGCACACCCGCTCTGTGCCCCTACTTCTCCCACCGGTTGGGGACAGCGTCCCAAAGTGGCCATTACTTCCTGCCCATTCCTTCCCAAAGGGCTCCTGCCAGCCCAGAGGACCCCTTCCTTCCTCCAGAAGCATCCATGCATCTTCAACCCGTCCTGGGAGTCCACACAAAAATAAAGAAATAAGGCCCTAACCAGTTTGGGTTCAGTGGGGAGAGCATCAGCCTATGGACTGAAGGATCCCAGGTTCGATTCCAGTCAAGGGCACATGCCCGGGTTGCAGGCTTGATCCCCAGTAGGGGGCGTGCAGGAGGCAGCCGATCAATGCTTCCCTCTCATCATTGATCTTTCTCTCCCTCTCTTCCTTCTTCTCTGAAATCAATAAAAATATATTTGAGAGAGAGAGGGAGAGAAAGAAAAACAAGAATAATGGAAAGGAACACAAGCCGAGACAAAGCTGGCATTCAGGCGACAGAGCCAAAGATGCCAACCTATCAGCCCGCCTTCGGCCTCGCCTGTGCCGGCCCAGCTCGCCCGGCCTCCGAAGGGCCTGCCTGCCCAGGAACTCAGGAACTCACACTGCACTGGCCGGAGTCCTGCACACGGGACGCGCCACCTCCAGGAGGTCCCAATCAGGTGCCCAGCTGTGTAGTGAGGGTGTTGACTCAGTTTTCCGACTAGGCTCGGGCTGGGCCACCCCCTCTGCCATCTACTAGCCCCGGGCTCCTCAGACCGGGACACAAGCACAGGATGAAAGGGTCCCTTCACGTGCCCATGAGGCCGGGACACCACTGAGGCTGTGGAGGGGGTCCCAAGAGCAACGAAGGCGGCGGAGCAAGCGCAGGCGGCCGAAAGCCATGGGCTCCACGGGCCGGATCTGAGCCACTGGCCACCGTGCGCCCTGGAAGGAGGTCTCGTGCTGCCCAGGCCCCATCACGGGAAGAGGAGAAGGGGAGGCCTGTACGGGCAGCAGAATGCACGAGAAAGCGGGGGCCCGGCGTGCCACCCAAAGCCTGCACCGGGCCCGGGGGAGCTAGCTGTTCAGAGGGCATGGTACCCGCTGCAGGAGGAGACCAGGCGCTTGGGCACCCTCGGCCACCGGCTTGGCCTGCTTGGTGGGGCCCGGTGACGGGAGGCGCTTGGGGCCAGGGGGCAGCCCTCGGGTCCATATTAATTTCAGCTCCATTTTAAAGGCGAGTTAAAATAAACACGGCGAATATTTATAAGGCAAATAAATCTGGCAGAAACAGCCCCTCCAAGTGTGAGCAGAGACCTCCCCCTCAGCCCCAGCCCAAGCTGATAAAATACAGAAATG
>PVJN01025844.1:0-29618 GCA_004026805.1 Lasiurus borealis | reverse complement strand
TTATCACTGATAAAGGTTTAATCTCCAAAATCTACAGCCAACTTATACAACTTAATAAAAGGAAGATAAACGATCCAATAAAAAAATGGGCAACGGACCTAAATAGAACCTTTTCAAAAGATGACAGAAGGAAAGCCAAGAGACACATGAAAACATGTTCAAAGTCATTAATCATCCGAGAGATGCCAATCAAAACAACCATGCGATACCATCTTACTCCGGTCAGAATGGCAATCATCAACAAATCAACAAAGGACAAGTGTTGGCGAGGATGCGGAGAAAAAGGAACCCTTGTGCACTGTTGGTGGGAATGCAGACTGGTGCAGCCACTGTGGAGAACAGTATGGAATTTCATCAAAAAACTAAAAATGGATCTCCCATTTGACCCAGCAATCCCACTCTTAGGAATTTATCCTAAGAAATCACAAACACCAATCAGAAAGTATTTATGCACCCCTATGTTCATAGCAGCACAATTTACAATAGCTACAATTTGGAAACAGCCTAGATGCCTGTCAGCAGATGAGTGGATCAGAAAACTGTTGTACATCTACACAATGGAATTCTATGCTGCCATTAAAAAGAAGGAATTCTTACCATTTGCAGCAACCTGGTTCGAACTGGAGAACCTTATGCTTAGTGAAATAAACCAGTCAATGAAGAAGAAGCATCACATGGTCTCACTCATTTGTGGATAACAAAGAACATTATAAACTGATGAACAAAAGGATAGATACAGTGGCAGTAAAGCATCAGACTATGAAATTACAGCAGGAAGATTCAAGTTAGGTGAGGTAGGTAAGAGATCAATCAAAGGACTTGTATGCATGCATATAAGCATAACCAATGAACATAGACACTGGGGGCTTGGGGTGTGTCTGGGAGGGACGGGGTTAACGGGGAGATATGTATAAAAATTAATTAAAAATGTAGAATTACCATTAGGCCATAGGGCATACACATACAGATGATAAGCCACATTAAGTCCATGGGCTATTGATGGGACTTCCCTCCTTTAAACTATGAGATTTATGCTGATGTTAAGGAATTGTACATTCAAAGTCCCAGCTAATTAAAAACACATTAGAAGAAAGTATATTAGATTGAGTGGGAACAGATTATAGAAGACTTGGAATAACAAGAGGCATTGAGATAAATTGTGTTTTCAATAGGTTGCTTTATTTACTCTAAGCAGAAAAATTAAGTGGTTCAAATAATGTTTTAGGAAGATTCATCTGGAAGTGTTGTGCAGTGTGGACAGCAAAAACAACAACACCAAAGAATTAAAGTGAATTCTTTTTTTTAAATATATTTTATTGATTTTTTTACAGAGAGGAAGGAAGAGTTAGAAACATCAATCAGCTGCCTTCTGTATACCCCCCACTGGGGATGTGCTCACAACCAAGGCACATGCCCTTGACTGGAATCAAACCCGAGACCCTTCAGTCCCCAGGCTGAAGCTCTGTCCACTGAGCACACTTTTGTCCTAGTCAGGTGTCAGCTTGTGTCAGGTGACAACATGCATAGTGGGTCTGACAATTGTAAAGGAGCCAAAAGAGAATCAACAAAACTTTAGGAACAGTAGGAATTCTAGATTTTCTGAAGCGATTCACAAGAGAAGGTCCTCTAAGATTTCTTTGTTTGTTTCCATCTTTGTTTCTTCTTAGTTTAAAATGTTATTTTATTTTTTATGTTGTAGTCAGGTAAATTAGTATGCTTGCTAATGAATAGGGACTAATAAGAACAAGATAGTGTAGCCCAGGTGTGAGTAAAATAAGAAAATGTTCACATACAAATCCTACAGCTAACAACTGAAGTCATCAGTAGGTAATAAAGCATGGAATATGTAAACACACTTGTTTTTCTTTGTTTTATTAGTAGATAATGAGGGAAAAGTGGCTTTGTTCAGATCCTATTTTCTGGATATTTTTACAACATTCCATTCAAGGATGTTCATTCTAAGTAAAAACATTTATGTTACCTGAATCATTGAGGATTAATTAACTTAAGATTTTTTTCTAGAAATCTCCATTTTTAAACTATCATGTCTCATTCTTTTCCAAGGATACTACGCCACTCATGGCTGTCCTTTTTATCCATTGTAATTATGTAGTTTTACTCTCAGAGATATCTTGTGCTTTTAAGAATTCAGTATAGAATAGGACCCTAGAGCTCTGAAGTTCTAATTTATTTTATCCAAAGAACAAAACAAAAATAAAAACACACTACTGTTCTTTTAAATAAAGTATTCCCCTAAGTACAGACTGAGTTCAAATAACACATTTGGTGATTTCCCTGAAATTGGGTGATGCTATGTGACAAATGTACTAGTTTTTGTTTGTTTGTTTTTTGTTTTTTAGTTACAAGTATAAATACTTTTATTATGATTTCCACCCACAGTCTTCTTTGAATTTCTCTTTTACTTTTTTTTCTATTTTTATTTTTATTGTTTAAAGTATTACAAATAGTACATATGTCTCCTTTTTTTCCCCCCTATTGACCTCACCCCCGCCTTCCCTACCCCCCAGTACATGCCTGTACCTGTCCCCCCTGCCCCCCCACCTGCCCCAGGGTCTTGTATTCATTGATTATGCTTATATACATGCATATAAGTCCTTCGGTTGATCTCTTACAGGCCCTTGCCCCCTCATCCCCTTACCTTCCCTGTGTTCCTGCTGTAGTATGATAGTCTGTTCATTGCTTCTTTGCCTCTGTATCTTCCCTCCCACAACCCCTGATTATTTTCTTTAAAAACATCTTGCCTCTGTAGGGTAGAAATAAACCTATAAGAACAAAAAATGTTTAAGTGCCAGTTTCAATGTCAAACAGTTCCTTATGTGTATTCATCAGAAATGGTATCTGAATAGTGGACAAAGTGGCAATGCAGATCTAACCCTCTCTAGTTTGGTCCTAGGCATCCTATAGCGAAGCACAGCTGCTGACTGCTCGTATGGCAAGGCATCATCAATGTCTTCCATCTCTGGACTGTTTCTCCTCTTGTCTTCATGGTTGGAGCAGACCTGTCAATTCCTCTCTGTAGCAGGAGTCCACATGATCTTGGAGTAGTTTTCTGAAAGTATATAAACATACTCTTGACCAAAAGTTAATAAAGTAATATTTTCTATAAAATAACTTGGTGTCTTTTTTATTTTTGCCCAACTGATTTTGTTTTGGCTTATTTTGACACCATGTGTGTTTTTCATGGATGTCTTGCTATTAGTATTATAAATGAAAATTAATTTTCTAAAGTAAAAATTCTCTAGATGTAATTTACTTACCAGATATTTTTACTTGATATTACCCTGCCACTCCCCCTTTTTTGGTTAATGGAGCTTTTGTAAAACTTTTAATGCAATCTTGATAACTTTACATTTTAATTTTTTTGTACTCAAATATGCCTGCTTTATGTTCATTGCATGCTAAGCAATTTTACCATGAGATGAACTACCAATAGAAATTTTAGTTAATACTTTAGAAACAGTTTTTTGTCCTGTACAATTACATTAGTTTTTATAGGGTAGTTGACAAATGTTCATGTGTGAGGTTGCTTTGGTCCTTGTGGTGTGTCTTTTTGTACTTTGTTTTTAAAATATGTTATTGATTTTTTACAGAGAGGAAGGCAGAGGGATAGAGAGTTAGAAACATTGATGAGAGACATCGATCAGCCGCTTCCTGCACACCCCCCACTGGGGATGTGCCCGCAACCAGGATACATGCCCTTGACCAGAATTGAACCTGGAACCTTTCAGTAGTCCACAGGCCGACAACGCTCTATCCACTGAGCCCAACTGGTTTCTGCTCCTTTTGTACTTTGAATGACAATCTCCCATTTCCTTTTGTAAACTGAGAAGCAAAAGCATCTTTCTCCCAACCACTCACCTGCCTGCCAGTCTGATTGAATAGCAAAATGATAGCAATGTATAAAAAGCATGTTGTATCTACATGTCTTTGGGACTGTAGTTTGTGGCTGGCAAAATAGAAAGCTTTCTATCAGAATCAAATAGGTTCATTAATTTAAAAAATTTATTTCATGCAGAAACACAAAATAACCTATTATGTGCATATATTAAAGATTCCTACTAATCTAAATTCTATAAATATATGCTCATTTTTAAATGTAAGACCTAAGTTGTTTTTGTTCATTTGTTTTTTTAAAAAATGGGCCCAGTTCACTTTCTTTCTGTCATATATTATGCATATAATATATCTTGTATGAAAACCTGTTGTTTTATTTTTTTTCAAGTGAAGCAAGAACTTAAAGACCATTATGAAGTTAACTAACCCAAGTATAGAAGCCTTTATGTTTAATATTTCCCCTTATATTATTTTAAGTTGTGTCTCCTGAAGCCAGTTCAGCCGTATTGGCTACTTAACTTTTATTGAGCCTTAGCAAAGTATTCAACTTAGGGTCCACAAAAATAATAATGAAAGAAAAACATTAACAATCATATTTATCAGTTTAAGCAATATGTGGTCAAACTACATAATTGCAATGATAAAGACAACTTATGTAATCAAACTGTACTTGGTAACAGCAAAAATATAAAAATCAAATTGTGGAAGGAAAAGTATTAGAACATATATGACAGAGCTTATTTTTGAGCATTCAGTATGCTATAATTATCTGATATGATGTCATAGAGCAAATTAAGAATTATGGTTAATATGATGAAGTATTTAAGTGGTAGTTGTATGGAAAATGTATTTTATTTTAAAGTCACACTACTCAATTTTTTTTGGCAACTTTTGATATATCTAGAAAGTAAGTTTTCAGCTCTTGAGAGCAAGGAATGAATTTTTATGACCAGTGCCTACTACAGTGCCTGAATTATTATGTGAATTATTAAATTAATGGATGGTTTAATAAATATCTAGTCCAAAGGGACTAAAGAATAATATTCTTTCTTTTACATGGTTTCACAGGACATGCCTTTAGATTGCTAAATTAATTCCACCACAAAAATGTATTCAACTTTATGTTACTATGGGAAATGTTTTCTTTGCTCATTATATAATAACTAGATGCCTGGTGCACGAAATTCATGCACAGAGGGTGTGTGTCCCTTAGCCCAGCCTGAACCCTCTCCAATCTGGGACCCCTCAAGGGATGTCTGACTGCCCATTTAGGCTTGATCGGTCCTAAACGGAAAATCGGACATCCTTCTCACAATCCAGGACTGCTGGCTTCCAACCACTTGCCTGCCTACCAGCCTCCAGCCTGATCACCCCCTAATCATTCCCCTGCAGTCTGATTGACACTTAACTGCTTCCCTCCCAGCCCAATTGCCCCTAACTGCTCTTCCCTGCTGGCCTGGTCACTCCCAACTGCCCTCCCTTGCCAGCCTGGTCACCCTCAATTACCCTCCCCTGCAAGCCTGATTGTCACCAACTGTCTTCCCCTGCAGGCCTGGTCCACCCCAACTTCCCTCCCCTGCAGGCCTGATAGGTCTCAACTGCCCTCCCTGAAGTCATTTTCATGATTCACTATTTCTTACTCCTCTTCAGTTGGGTTAAGTTTCTAAACTTTCTAATATCCACTTTCTGGCTAATGAAAAGAAAATAGGATTCTACCAAGTTTCCTCTCTACCTACTCCAGGACTTCTGTGAGGATCAAATGATATAAGGCATGCAAAAATGTTTCAAAAACATTTGGTTAAACTATAAAATTTTTGCATCTGGCTATAAAGCAAGTCTGGATTCCTAAGCTGAAGAAACTCCAAGGAGGCTAGTTGCTAGGAAGAGGAAGCTGGGAATTGCTATGTGATGTCATCATCTGGAGCCCACAGTGACTGTTTCTGGGCTGGGCTGGGCTGTGGGTTGCATTTTGAGCTATGGGGGTCTCGGCAGTGTTGGATGTGATTTGGTGACTGTTGCTCTGGGGCAATGGTTAGCAAACCTCAGATAATGAGTTTGCCGACTATTCCGACTAGACTAAATGTTACTGTGTAGTTGGAAGCTTTGAGGATTAGGCAATTGTGTCATATTGTGTGCAAAGAGGTAATGGATAGTATATGACAGCGGTCAGCAAACTAATTAGTCATCAGTGTGGCAAACCACAACTCATGAGCCCCAGTTTGATAATCACTGCTCTGGGGGATGGGGGAACCTGTTTCCCACTTGAGGAGAGCCGAGAGTTGCTTTGTCAGCATCAGGTCCACAGTTTTTTTGTAAATGGCGAGTGCATGTCACAGCAGCTCCTGCGTTGAGCATCTTCCCCCTGGTGGTCACTGCATGTCATAGTGACTGGTCAGATGGCAGGAGGGACACTTAGTATATTATCCTTTTATATATAGATAGGTAGGAAATCCATGCTCAGTATAAATTTACCCTGTCTTCAATTAGCTCAAGTAGCAAGGTCCTACTATTTCTCAATTGAAAATTCAAAGATTAAGACTGATAGTGATCTAAATATCTAATTGTATAGTTTTTGCAATTCAAATCAAGCAGGTTCTCTGAATAGCTGGTCATCTATTTGCATTTCTTACACTTCTATCCTTGCAACCTATATACAATTTCCAAAATGAAAAAAATGTAGGCTAAACTAAATTAATTCTAGGTCACCTGATTCTCCAACTATATATTACAAGTACCTTTACTTTGTATCATAAACATAGTAAAATAGTAACTTCTGATTCCAAAATGGCATGCAGGCTTCTTATTTTTGCATTGGCTCAGTGGATAGAGCATCGGCCTGCGGACTGAAAGGTCCCAGGTTCGATTCCGGTCAAGGGCATGTATCCTGGTTGTGGGCACATCCCCAGTAGGGGGCGTGCAGGAGGTGGCTGATCGGTGTCTCTCTCATTGATATTTCTAACTATCCCTCTCCCTTTCTCTCTGTAAAAAAATCAATAAAATATATTTAAAAATTAATAATTTCCCACTGTAGTTTAATTGTGATAGTTGGTATAAGTTTTCTGACTTTTAGAAATGTTAATAATGGCAGACTTTAAAAAAAATCCTACTAATAAATATGTAATATGCAAATTGACCATAACTCCAACACACAAGATGGCCATCCTCATGTGGTCAAAGATGGCCAACACAAGATGGCTGGCAGGGGATGGTAGTTGTGGGCGATCAGGACCACAGGAGAGGGCAGTTGGGAGGGACCAGACTTCCAGGGGTGGGCAGTTAGGAGGGCAGTTGCGGGGGTCCAGACCAATTCCATCCAGGTTGCTGCAAATGGTAATAATTCCTTCTTTTTTATGGCAGCATAGTATTTCATTGTGTATATATACCACAATTTTCTAATCCACTCATCTGCTGATGGGCACTTAGGTTGTTTCCAAATCTTAGCTATTGTAAATTATGCTGCTATTAACATAGGAGTGCTATATCCTTTCTGATTGGTATTTCTGGTTTCTTGGGATATAGTCCTAGCAGTGCAATTACTGGGTCAAATGGGAGTTCCATTTTTAATTTTTTGAGGAAACTCCATACTGTTTCCACAGTAGCTATACCAGTCTGCATTTCCCCCAGCAGTTCATGAAGGTTCCCTTTTCTCCACATCCTCCCCAGCACTTGTCCTTTGTTCATTTGTTGATGATAGCCATTCTGACAGGTGTGAGGTGGTACATTGTTGTTTTGATTTGCATCTTTCAGATGATTAGTGACTTAGAGCATCTTTTCATGTGTCTCTTGGCCTTCTGTAGGTCCTCTTAAAAAGTGTCTATTTAGGTCTTTTGTCCATTTTTTGATTGTATTGTGTATCTTCTTTTGTTAAGTTGTATGTGTTCCCTATAAATTTTGGTGATTAAACCCTTATTGGAGATAACATTGGCAAATATGTTCTCCTATACAGTGGGCTTTCTTTTTGTTTTGTTGATGGTTTCTTTTGCTATGCAAAAGCTTTTTAGTTTGATGTAGTCCATTTGTTTATGTTCTCTTTAGTTTCCATTGCTCTAGGAATTGTATCAGTAAAGATATTGCTATGACAAATGTCTGCTATTTCGTGGCCTATGGCTTCTTCTAAGATTTTTATGGTTTCCTGTCTTACATTTAAAGTCTTTATCCATTTTGAATTTACTTTTGTATATCGTGTAAGTAGGTGGTCTAATTTAATTTTTTTAGATGTATCTTTACTATTTTCTCAACATCATTTATTGAAGAAACTGTCTTGACTTCCTTGTATGCTCTTGCCTCTTCAGTTAAATATTAATTGAGCATGATGGCTTAGGTCAATATCTAGGTTCTCTGTTCTGTTAAACTGGTCTATGAGTCTGTTCTTGTGCCAGTACCAGGCAGTTTTGTGAACAGTGGCTTTGTATATAGCTTGATATCTGGTATTGTGAACCCTCCAATTTTGTTCTTTGTTTTCAGGATTGTTCAATTTTGTTATTAGTTTTCAGGATAGCTGTAGCTATTTGGGATCTTTTGTATTCCAGATAAATTTTTGGAGATTTGTCCTAGGTTTTTGAAATACGGACATTTTAATGATGTTGATTCTACAAATCCATGAATATGATATATTCTTCCATTTGTTTATGTTTTCCTCTTACTCCTTTTTCAGCCTCCTTTAATTTCCTGAGTACAGGTCCTTTATTTCCTTGGTTAAATTTATTCCTAGGTATCTTAATATTTTTGTCTCAATGGTAAATGGGATTTTTTTTTTTTAGTTTCTCTCTTTGTGAGTTCATTATTGGTCTATAAAAAGGCCATAGATTTCTGGGTGTTAATTTTGTATCCTGCTACATTACCAAATTCATTTATTCTAGTAGTTTTCTGATGGAGTCTTTAGAGTTTTCTATGTATAATATCATGTCATCTTTACTCCTTCTTTTCCAACTTAAATGCCTGTTATTTCTTCTTTTTGTCTGATCACAGTGGCAAGTATTTCCAGTACTGTGTCGAACAGGAGTGATGAGAGTGGGCATCCCTGTCTTATTCCTGTTCTTAGGAGAATTGGTTTTAGTTTTTGCTCAGGGAATATGATGTTGGCTGTGGGTTTGTCATTTATGGCTTTTATTATATCGAGGTATGATCCTTCTATCCCAACTTGCTGAGAGTTTTTATTAAGAAAGGGTGTTAGATTTTGTCAAATGAATTTTCAGTATCAATTGAGATGGTTTATGGTTTCTATCTCTAAATTTGTTTACTTAGTGTATCAATTTTATTGATTTGTAGATATTGCACCAATCCTTGCATCCCTAGAATAAATCCCATTTGGTCATGGTGTATTGTTTTTCTAATGTAATGCTGGATTCAATTTGCTGGAGTTTTGTTGAGAATTTTGGCATCTGTGTTCATGAGGAATATTGGCCTATAATTCTCTTTCATTGTATTGTCTTTATCTGGTTTTGGGATTATGATATTGCTGACTTTGTAGAAAGATTTTGGAAGTGTTCCTTCCTTTTGAATTTTTTGGAATAGTTTGAGGAGGATAGATTTTATTTCTTCTTTGAATGTTTGATAAGACTCTCCTATGAAGCCATCTGTCCAGGGCTATTGTTTGTTGGAAGTGTTTTGATTAGTGCTTTAAATTCCTCCATAGTTATTGGCCTATTCAGATTTTTTTATTCTTCATGATTGAGTTTTAGAAGGTCGTGTTTTTCTAGGAATATGTCTATTTCTTCTAGGTTGACCGGTTTGTTGGGTTAGAGTTGTTCATAGTATTTTTTTATGAGTCTTCATCTTTCTGTGGGGTCTGTTGTGGGCTTTTTTCTAATTTTGTTTATATGGGTACTCTCTGTTTCCTTTCAAAGAACCAGCTCTTAGTTTCATTGGTCTTTATAATGTTTTTGTTTTTGTTTTTTTTGGTCTCTATGTCATTTATTTCTGCATTGATCTTTATTATTTTCTTCCTTCTACTCACTCTAGCCTTTTCTTGTTGCTGTCTTTCTAATTCTTCAAGTTGCAGAGTTAGATAATTTATTGCCATTTTCTCTTATTGTTTTTTTTTTTTGAGGTAGCTCTGTAATGTTATGAAGTTTCCTCTCAGAACTGCTTTCACTGTGTCCCAAAGATTTTAGATTATTGTGTTTTCATTGTCATTTGTTTCCAGGATCTATTTTTATTTTTTTCTTTGATCTCTTTGGTAATTCAATCATAGTTTACAATCATTTAGCTTCCAGGTGCTTGAATTTTTGTGATTGTTTTTACTGTAGTTAATTTCAAATATTATGCCATTGTGATCTGATATCATTTCAATCTTCTTGAATTTGGAGAAACTGCTTGTGTCCTAATATGTGGTCTACCTTTGAAAATGTCCCATGTGCACTTGAGAAGAATATATATTCTATAGCTTTGGGGTGGAATGTTCTGAAGATATGAATTAAATCTATCTGATCTAGTGAGTCATTTAGGATTTCTGTTTCTTTTCTGATTTGTTTTCATCTAGAGAATTTATCCATTGATGTTAATGGAGTATTAAAGTCTACTATGATTGTATTGCTGTCAATCTCTCTCCAAATATTTTCCAGTAGTTTTTTTTTTAATGTATTTGGGTACTTCTACAATGGGTACATATATGATTACTAAAGTTATATCCTCTTGTTGTATCAATCACTTTAGAATTATAAAGTGGACTTCCCTGTATCTTGTTATGACCTTCACTTTTAGGTCTATTTTGTCAGATATAAGTATTGCTACCCCAGCTTTTCTTTATTTCCACTTGCCCTAAAAATATTTTTTTCATTCCTTCACATTCAGTCTGTATGAGTGCCTGGGTTTAAGGTGGGTCTTTTGTAGAGAATATATATATGGGTCATATTTTCTTATCCATTTAATCACTTGATATCTTTTGATTGGAGCATTTATTCCATTTATGTTTAATGTTGTTATTGATAGATACTTGTTTGTAGCAATTTATATTCTTTATTCTTGTGTTTCTTCTTTCCTTTCTATTTCTTCTTTTTATAGTAGTCTCTTTAGCATTTCTTGCATTGCTGGCTTGGTAGTGATAAACTCCCTTAATCTTTTTTTTTGTCTACAAAACTCCTGATTTCCCCATTAATTTTGATTGATAGCATTGCTGAATAAATTATTCTTGGATTCAGTCCCTTGCTTTGCATTGCTTTGTATACTTTATTCCATTTACTTCTGGCCTGATGTGTTTCTGTTGAGAAATCATTTGATAATCTGATGGGAGATCCTTTGTAGGTAATTCTGTTTCTCTCTTGCAGGCTTTAAGATTCTCTCTTTGTTTTTAAGGTTTGCCATTGTAATTATAACATGTGTTTGTGTGAGTCTTTTTGGGTTCATCTTGTTTGGGATTCTTTGTGCTTGTGTGATTTTTTTCTTCCCCATATCAGGGAAGTTTTCTGTCATTTTTTAAAATAGGTTCTCTAATCCTTGCTTCTCTTCTTGTCCTTCTGGCACCCCTATTATATGTATCTTACTTCATTTTGAGTTGTCCTAAAGCTCCTTTAGGCTCTCCTCCTGCTTTTCTCTTTTTTTTCCACTGTAATTGCTGTTCAGATTGGGCTTGTTTCTCTATCTTATCTTCTAACTCACTAATTCGGTCCTCCACTTCTAGTCTACTGTTGAAACCTTTTGTGTTATTTAATTGTAGTTCTATCACTTTTGAATTCCTCCTGATTCTTGCATAGGTTGTTGATTTTCTTGTTTATCAGGTTTATGAACTGTGTGATCATTACTCTGAATTCTTTTGCTGACATATCTATTGCCTCTATTTTATTCAGTTTCTTTCTTAGCAATGTCTCCTTCTCTTTCCTTTGGGATTTGTTTCATTTTCTCCCCATTTTTCTAACACCAAAAGGTCCAAGTGCCAAGTTAATGAGGCCTGAGCCACATGTGGCAGGAGTGCTGCATAACCTGAACATCACTGAAGAGCTCAAGGACCTGGATGTGTAGTTGCCATGGTTTGGTGGGAGCTGTGTATGCCGAAAAGCAGAGTCTCCATGCATGCACATAGAATCAGAGTTACATGTGTTTGGTGCAGCCTCATGCACATGCTGAGAAACACAGTCCCTATGTGTGGGCTGAGAATCAGAGTCCTCATGTGCATGCACTGAGAGTCAGAGTACCTATGTGTGTGTGTACTGAGAATTAGAGTCACTGGTGCTCAGTGTGGCCTCATGCCCACATTGAGAAATAGAGTCTCCACATGCATGTGCCAAGAATCAGAATCACTCGCACCTGGTGCAGATGCAGGTACATGCCGAGTATCAGAATCCCTGTGCACGCATGGTAAGAATCAGAGTCACTATTTCTCAGTGTACCCTCATGTGCACATGGAGAATTAGAGTTCCCACGCACGAGTGCCAAGAATCAGACTCACAGGCACGAGGTATGGATGTCACAGATCAGCAGGGGCACTCTGCACCAAGAATCAGAGTCCCTGCACATGTGCGCCAAGAATCAGAGTCACTGGAACTTGGTCCAGCCTTGGGTGCACGCTGAGAATCATCGACAATGACGCTAGGTGCAGTCATGCATGCACACTGAGAATTGGACTCATGGCCACTGGGTGCCGTTGTCACAGATCAGCAGGGAAACTCCTCACTAAGAATCAAAGTACTCGCACATGAGCACCAAGAATCAGAGTCACTGAAGCTTGGTGAGGCCTTGGGCATGCTCTGAGAATCATTGTCACTGGTGCTTGATGTGGTCAGACTCACAGGTTCAGAGTGCAGCTGCCGCAGATCAGCAGGGAGACTCCACACCAAGAATCAGAGTCCCTGCGTGCACATGTACCAAGAATCAGAGTTACAGGCCTACTAAGGGGCCAGGTTGCATGGTCATCCTGTGTTGGCAGGAGGCCTGTTCAGGGGTCCTATACCGCTGTGATTCACAAGAATCTGTGGCTGGGATGTCTGGCGTTGCAGTAGCTGTGGTAGCATATCTTTGTTCACAGTGGTTGTAGGGTTTCATTTTGCATCTGAGGCATTCTGGGTGGTGTGAGGCAGGGTTCTGAGTGACAGCAGTTCTGTCCTTCAAGATAGCATGGTTTCTGTGCTTGTGAGTGTTTGCAGTATCAACAAGGTCTTCCAATCTAAGACTGCCAAGTCTGCCAGCCCTCTAAAGTCCTGTAGGATCTAATTGTCCCTAAAACACACACACACACACACACACACACACACACACACACACACACACACACACCACATGTCCACACACTCCCTTTGGTCCCTCACTCTCTCACATTCTCCCCCTCACTGCCATCCTGCTGATCACCATCTTCCACCTCTCAGCACTCCAGACCAGATCTTGATTCAGCAACTTTAGTACTTGTTTTCTGGCCAGGAAAGAACTCAGAGTCAAGACTCAAACAATAAGAGAATGTTTATTTCAAGTCACAGAAATAGAAAGGAATCATAGAAGCAATGGGCTCGGGAGACAAATTACAGAGGCAAAAAGAAGGGTGCCCTTAAGCTTAGGAGAGAGAAAGGTAAAATGTAATGCACCTGGAGGGAAAAAAAGGGGGAGGGTAAAGGCACAGTGTACTCTTCTGGGTCCTCAGACTTGAGTTCTCAGGGGAATAGCCCAATAAAATATTCCTGACTGTTAGGTGTGTCCCTTCAGAATCATGGTCTCTACTGATTGATTTGCACTGGGGTATGGGGTCTTCAGTCAATGTAGCTAGTTTGCTGCTTTTCTGGGCTTGGAACTGAAACACAACTGAGACCTAAATACATTTGATGCAGATCAGAATCTCCCTGTCCTTCGGGTTTAATGTTTAAGGCTAGTCTCTGCCCTCCTTGCTTGTTCTCCCTCTCTAGGAAGGTCTAACCTGCATTATTGGCAACATGCCAAGGGATGAAAGGTCAGAGGAGGTCAGATGTATATGAGCAGCAACATAAAATGTCAGGGCGTCTAAACGTGCATGATCAGCAATATGCTAGGGGCGGGAATGGGCAATGAAAATGCATTTCATGCACTGTGCTTCATATAGCTCAGGGTTTTGCTGTAGCATGCCATGTAGGAAATCAGGAACTGACATTGGAAATCTAATTGTGAAGTTTAGTTTAGATACTCTGGTTTATAGTTCTAGAAAATAGAGACACTATGGGAACTACATCTGGCATGAAAACCCAGCTTTCATCATTATATGTGTTGTCCTCAAAATACAATAAATAAGGTGGACATATAAGTGGACATGAATGATTAATGGAGTACTGTCTATGTAAACAGTTGTAAATTGAGGAAAGTATATTTACTTTATTCATCATAAGCAAAAAAATAATGATTTACTTTGGTTTTCTTTCTTTTTAATTTATTAATTTGAGAGAGAGGAAAGGAGAGAGACAGAGAAACATTGATTTGTAGTTCCACCTATTTATGCATTCATTGGTTGCTTCTTGCATGTTCCCTGACTGGGAATCAAACCCATAACTTTGGCATATTGGAATGATGCTCTAATCAACTGAACTACCCAGCCAGGGCCTCATTATTTACTTTAGAACTGATATTTAGATGGTGCCATTCTCTTAACTATAGCTGTAGTCTTTGTATTTAAATGATAGAATTGAATTTGATAAATTGTATTGGTCCTTCAAGCTCTAATGTCTAAATTTTCATTGTTAATAGTTAAAAGGGCTGTGTTTAGCAGCAGGTAGAATAAATGTACTCTTTTAGAGGTCAGAAATAACACAGGTTCGATTATTCAAGAGAAGTTGATATTTGTCAATAATACCTTAATAAAGCTAAAATAAAACAGAAGACAAATATTTCCCCCCATATAATAATCTATCAATTGTGATTCTGATTAACATGACAGTAACAACACAAAACAACTAGTTAAAAACTTGAGAGTAAAAAACATCAACTAGTGGTTTGAGTTCTATTATGGAAATAACGAAGTTGAAATTCTTTTCATTTTCTTCTTCTCACTGAATTAATTTGTGGTTTTTATTTTATATAAACACATTGATTAAAGAATCTACATCTTCTTGAACTTGACAGTCACTCCTTCCCTGACACTTCTCAGAACAATGGCTTGAAAGATACATTTTTTAACTTCTTTTTCCTATTTTCTTTTGTCTTCTTGGAGTATTATATATCTAAGTGACAGGAGTCTTACAAATATTTAGGAAGATAAACACGCTGAGTCTGTTAGGTACAACAGAAGGATTCATACATCATTACGTTGTCTGGTGCAGGGGAGGACAATCACCTTGGATGGATTCACTCCATTATAGCTGATTGCTGTCCAAGACATCATTAGTGATGATTTTGTCTTGTCATTTGTTTATAGATGCTATGAAGGATACTGATCCCAAAGTGGAATTTCTGCTGCAGGGCAAAGATCATTATATATTGTTATTCACTTGTAAGGTGATGAATACTATAAGACATGGAACAGTTTCTGCAAATAATTTTCAAAGAAATGCACATTTTATCATTTTCTACAAGAGTCCCAGTTTTGAAAAATAGGTGAATAATCACTATTTTACAAATAATTCTTGCTATTTTAAAAGCTTTTAATGGTTAACTCTCAAAATATTGATCAATTTTTTTTTTTGCCAGGAAATAGAAATCTGGAAAACCTAAGTCTGTAACACTTCTAGTGAAAAGTCCAGAAAATCAATTTCCCTTAATTTCATATGAAACCAGGTTGACTATCTTTTATTTTTCTCTCCTCAGTGAATTGATTATGTTGAGGCTAAATTACTTGCTTAATTATTACACATGCATGACTTACATTCCATAAGGAGTCTGGGTCATGGCAGGCTACTCAGGAGATTCATGAACTTATGATTTATGGACCTGCTGCCAGTTTTGCAGTTTCCCTCACATTTAGCATGACTGTGGGCTGTCATCCATTCTCCTTTATCTGAAAGATGGTTAAGGAGATAGAAAAGGAATATTGGGAAATCCTCACATAATCAGAGGCTATCCCTTAGGGTTTGAGTAACTATACTAGGTACACTACTTTCTCCCAAATGTCAAATGTTACCTTCTAAATAATTATTATGTTTACTTAAGGGAAAATGAAATAAAATAATGTAAATATCATTTGAAGGGTAGCCATGCTAAAGAGACCCTTGCACTGGCTATGGTAGATGTGGGCATATGTTTTGTGAACCTGTTTCATCCATAAGAGATACCCGAGATTTAGAAAGTATTTTGCATTTGCCTGACAAAAGAAGCCTCCCCCAACCTCCAGGATTGTATCTGTGTCACTCATGATCACCTTTCCATGACAGCTTTTCCTCCTCAAATACATTCTATACTAAAAAGTTGCTTTCCACAACTTTTGCATGGCTCTACATATAAAATACTAAAATATCACCAGTTTTAATGAAATAGTCAACTTATTACTTGAAGAATTTATATTTATAGCCTACTGACTAGCTACCCTCCAACATGAGCTAGGTGATGCATTTCTGGAAACTTAAAATTAATCCTTTTTATAACAGAAGTAGGTACCCATGTAAATGAATAGAAATAGCTGATCTCATTAAAGTCTGAATTGAAACCAATTCTTATGGTGGCAGTAGCTACAATCTGTGATAATTTCCCTAGCTGCTATATGAGTTAAGTCCTGTAATTACATTTAAAAATTCTAAAGAGCATAATTTTAGGTTATATTATATTTTCATGTATATATTTGTATGTGTGTTGAAGAGTGAGGTAGAAAGATGTATTTAAATAAGCTTGAATTTTAATTAGGTTGGCTTGAGTTTTATATTCATATGGCTTCATATATGTCTTTCTGCAGACACAACATTTTCCTCTAATTCTTTTTGATTCACATTCTCATTTTGAGAGACTGATGCTTAGATTATCATTCTCATTATAAATGCATACTAAGCTAGAGGTCTATTTTTATGCTCATGGACTCAAATCATTCTGGAACTTTAATTTCTTTTCTATAGTTTGAAACAATTTTTAAATTTAAAATGATGAAGACATTTGTCCTTGCCCTAAAGCCCTGATTTAAGATTTAGACTGAAGGTTAAATATCAAAACTTTAATACAAATCAAGTGCATGCATTTCTGAATAAAGGTCTGACACCATCTGTACAGGCATTGATTCCTCTAGCTAGAGGGCTGGAGAGTCTGTTTACAAAAGAATATACAATTTAGACAGAACAAGGGCCCTTCTATCAAATAGAAGAGAGGAGTCATGTTCATTTGTCATTACAAGCACACCATTTCCTTTTTGGTGAGTTAATGCCCTTCCTTAAAAGGAGATTAGTCCTTCAAAATAAAGACATTGGAGTTGGCAGGCAGCATTCAGGAGTAGATACAGATTAGAAATTCTTTAGAAGCCTGAGGTCAGACCATTCAGAAACTCTTTAAAGCAACACCAGAGAACACTGGTGTATCCATATTCACCCACCAGGATTATTTTAAAATTATGATCACATAAGTTTTCACAGTAAAATTTTGCATGCAAACAGACGCCAGTTCTCAATACACAATGTGGAAACTTTGGTTAATGGAATGAGAAAGCAAACACAAAAACAGTGAAGGAAAGATTCTCATCTTAATGTATGAAAGAAAGGATCATACTTGATTTGAACTACTTCTGTCCTCAAGTTTTTTAAATAAATTACCCTCAAAATTAGGTGAAATGTTTAATTATCCTGGAAGAGAACTTAAATTCAGTCTTTAATTCCTTTCATAGATGAACCTCATACTATAAACACAAGGATAATAATAAACTGAGTAACATTTAAATATTTATGTAAATTCTACTTCCATTTTTATCTGGAAATTTTGCAACCCTAGCAGAAAGAATGTTTCTCTTATCCTTCATGTTATCATTTCTAAGATTTTATTTTTTAAAAAAATATTTTTTTTATTGATTTCAGAGAACAAGGGAAAGGGAGAGAGAGATAGAAACATCCATGATAGAGAGAATCATTGATTGGCTGCCTCCTGCATGCCCCCTACTGGAGATCAGGGCCACAACCCAGGGTGTGCCCTTGACGGAATTGAACCTCAGACCCCTCAGTCCACAGGCTGAAATTCTATCCACTGAGCCAAACCATTGGGTAGGGCCATTTCTAGGACTTTAAAAGTAAATATGTTAGTACAGAAAAATGCAGTGAAGCCCAGCGATGCTGTAGGTTTGAATTAATCACAATCAGGAAATTGGCTGAGACTAAGAACATGTATCATAAGTAATTGAAAATTATTCCAGGTATTATAATGCAATACAAATATATAACATTGATACCTTATTAAATATATTTATATATTTTAATATTTCTTTAATGTATTTGGAGTCACTTAGAAAACTTACATCAATTTAGGAACCTCATTAATGACATTGTAATCTTGTGAAAAGAAATTAGTTTTAAAGTTATCTGGTTGTTTGAATTTAGCGCAAAGCTTGATTATTAGCATATTTTGTTTTATATCAACCAAGGTTTTAAACTTTTTTTCAGAGAGTGATTCTGAGTTATATTATTTCAATAATAATACTCTTGCCCTTGTTTTTCTGATAGTTTTGATAAAAAAACAAAAAAGTATGAAGTCTATGAAAGCATGTTGTTATAGGTAGAAAAACAATGAAGGAAAGAGAAGTCTGAAAAGATGTAGTGTAAGAAAACCAAAAAAACAAAACCAATAAACAAAAACAAAAAAACTCAAACCACATCCTTATACAAGTTCAAATCCTGGCCTTAAAACAGACTAGCTAAGTAATATGAAACATATAACTCTAAAGGTTATTGTTTCTTTATCCATAAAATATGAAACATACTTTGTAATGTGCTTAGTCTTTGTAGGAGTTAAAGGAGATAATAAGATGATATATGTGAAGAGCTTGGAATATAATGCTCATTACATGTTTCTACTCCCACTACCCTCTCAGCTGATAGAAAGGTGATACAATAATTACTCTATGCCATGTGTTAGCATAGATGATTGAAGCATCTAGTAATGCAATAATTACTCACATACCAGGCTGTGTTAGAAGGTCTCAAGAGACATTTCTCCATTTCCCAATTTTTTTGATTTTCCTTACAAATAGATATACTACCCAGTAATCCAGGTAGAACTTCAGGCACAGCAACCTTCTGATTTATTATGGACACTGACATAATGGAAGTCAGTGGGCAAAGCAAATGGTACGCACTGGAGCTCAGTGACTTGCAAATGCAATTTAGCTCAAATTCTTTTCATCAAAACTTTTCAGTTTTATCTGCAACACAGATGCCTACTAACCCTGATTTAAAATCTAACCCCAAGGTGAATCTTAACAGACCTCATGTGTTCCAACCTGTACTGTACACGTTTTTTCCAAGCACTGTTAAAATAACACTATGCCAAGACCGATTTGGCTCAGTGGATAGAGCGTCGGCCTGCAGAATGAAAGGTTCCAGGTTCGATTCTGATAGGGGGCATGCATCTTGGTTTCGGGCACATGTCCGGTGTGGGACGTGCAAGAGGCGGCTGATCAATGTCTCTCTCTCTCATCGATGTTTCTGACTTTCTATCCCTCTCCCTTCCTCTCTGTAAAAAATCAATAAAATATATTTAAAAAAATGACACTAGAGGCCTGGTGCACAAATTCATGTACCTGAGGGATCCCGGATTGCAAGAAGGTGCAGGCTAGGCTAAGGGACTTCACTGATGCACAATCGGGGCCAGGAAGGGATGTGAGAGGTTGGCAGCTGGAGAGGGACCACGGGAGGGCTCCAGGGCATGTCTGGCCTGTTTTGCTCAATCCCAATCAGCTGGATCCTAGCAGCAAGATAACCTACCAGTTGGAATGTCTGCCCCTTGGTGGTCAAAGCATATCATAGTGAGCAGTTGAGCAGCCTTAGCATATCATTATATATTATGCTTTGATTGGTTGAATGGCCGACCAGATGACCAGACACTTAGCATATTAGGCTTTTATTATATAGGATAACCATGTGAGGCATATCACTTGTCCAGTAGGTTAGGGTGGGTTCTGTGCTGAACAAATTTTTCTGAAAACAATATAGAACATGCTTCAACTTTCATATTATTTATGGTTTTCTTCATTTGTAAATATAAGGATTCTATAAAGTGGTATTAAAAAGTAATTATGTAGGTAACATAGTGATGATTGAAGCATCTAGTCATTAACCTTGTATTGGTCAAAGAAAAAATAAAGAATCGTCACTAAAAAGAAGTATGAAAATTAACTTATTTCATGTTTCAAACTTTACAACATGAGAAAAGGTTCATTGTAATATTGCTCTTATTTCCACCTTTAACAATCCTTAATATCCAAAGCTCCTGGAGTTTGCTTTCTCCAACCTCCTAGCCTCTAGTGCAATCTCTTTTTTTCCATTTCCCCTATAATATTGCACCAAAATAATACAAATGTCTCCTTGGAATTGCAGGATGATATTCATCATTTGGGGAAATGAATAAATTTAACAAGCCAACCCAAAAGCATCTTTAGTGGGAAGTAAATAGGGAAAGGCTAGAACTATTGTTGTTATTTTTATTTTGCTTTTAAAATATGCAAATTTAAAGTGTCAATGGGTAGAGAATAAAAGAGGTATATTGGACAATGAATATTGTCAATGGATTACTGAAGCAACTTAGTAACAAAGGGAGGATCAAAGACAATAAATCATTTCTGCTTTATTAATGTTTGATGACAAACTCTTAGGGAAATTAACTTTGGAAAATAGAAAAAAGACATGTATCTGAGTTTTGTATTCTGGTTGAATGAAGTTTACTCCCTTTGGATACTGCATATCTGCTACTTGGAGACATTAATTTCCTACTCCTTTTCAGGACTAATCAATAAAACCCATGAAAAGTTATAAATGCTTTTATTGCTTACTGCCTTAGTAAACAAAAAATAACTAATGTCTGATAGTAATTTATAAGTTAAGATTAAGTAGTGTTTATCCAAAAACATCTCCTGAAGTTGTTTAGGATCAAGAGAAATGTTTTGTGTAGTCCATTATCCGTGATGCCTGCCTTTATCATGCTCTCAGGATACTTCAATCCTGAAATAGGCAGAGGTGTTGAACAGGTAACTTTATGCTACTTTCCATGTTAAGATTCTACAGTAATCAGAATAAGTCACAAAACTTTCTTTATAAAAAGTGTGAGAGCAAAAAGAAAGTAAAGAAAACTAAAGCTTGTGTAAAGGTATTCTAAACACAAGTAACAATACATTCACTAGAATATTCAATACTAGAGTGGCTAGGAAAATGATTTTACTTTCTTTCCCTAAACATTGTGTAATCTAGAATTCTATTTGGGGTGCATTATTATTTTAATGTAATAGCAGAATAGCAACACAACTGTGTAATGCTATGATAATCCTATAGAAAATATGAAGAATTGTTTTAAGTCAGATATAGCCAGGGTTATCCAGTGAGGAAATCACTTTAAAACAGATTCAGGAGTAGCAAACTGTAAAAAAAAATAATATTTCAAAATATTCCAGGTAACATTGAAGAATATCAAACAATAAAGAAGAAAATTCTAGTATCAACAATGTTTGATGAAAATGATTTCTTGGTCCCAGCCAGTGTAGTTCAGAGGTTGAGCATCAACCTACACAATGGGAGGACATGGTCCAATTCCAGTCAGGGCACATGCCCAAGTTCAATCCCAAGTGTGAGGCAAGCTAGAGGCAGTTGGTCAATGATTTTCTCCCTTCACTGATGTTTCTACCTCTCTCTTCCTCTTTCTTCTACTATTAAGTCAAGAAAATATATTTTTAAGAAAATAAAATGATTTCTTGGAAGAACCTAAAAATAAATATATAACATTATGCTTCATATTATCAGTATTCCTATTCAGAACAGCCATTAGCTTATTGGCAGTATATGTATCTCATAAAACTAAACTAAATAATTATGAAGAAAACAACTGTAATACCCATTTTTTTATAAAATTGGAAATCTTTTAAAAAATCCAGATATGTCTGAAGTAGAATAACTAGCAAGTCTCAGGCTTGTTTATTCCATTTGGAAGAGACTGAGGGATTAGCACTTTTTCAGAACCCTACAAGAATGATGTCAGGAGGCAGGGAAGGATCAAACACAAACATAAGTTGTAAATTGTTCACCTAAAACAGTTGTTCATATAAATTTAGTGCTTCTCGTATAATATACTAGAGGCTTGGTGCACGAAATCTGTGCACAGGGGATGAGGGGATGATGCATGGGTCCCTCAACATGACCTTCACCCTCTTCAATCTGGGAGACCTCAGGGAAGTCTTACTGATAGCTTAGGCCCACTCCCTGTAGTTCTCTGCTCTTTGTGGACCTGCCTGCTCATTGTCATTACAGGCCCTGCTGTTTGCTCTCCGTGGGTGTCTGCTTGCCCCTTGCCACCATGGCCAGGGGTGAGCAGGGCCCTGCTGCCTGCTCTCTGCCTGCTCCCTGCTGCCATGGCCAGGGACAAGCAGGGCCTTGGTGTATGTCTCAGTGTGGGACAAGAAGGGCCCTGTTGTCTTTTCTTTGTGGGGTCCTGCTTGCCCCTCACTATAATGAGGGCTAAAAGGATGACTTCAATGGGACTAAGGGGATTGGGCGCTGCCATCTTGTGGCTATGGGCACCACCACCTTTGTGAGGGAGTGATGATCAATTTACATATTTCATCTTTATTAGGTAGGATAATAGTTCTAATCAAACACCTGAGCAGACAGGCACCACAGTATTTAGCCACTTTCTTTTATTTTCTAATCCTTCCTATGTTCCATTTTCATTTTATTTTATTCCAAACCTGTGTGGTGCAATCCTTTCTTAGCTACTTGTTCCTGTATTTACTTTACTCCCATGAATAGAATCACTAACAAAACCATCAGCACTTCCTAAGCCAGTGTGGGGTTCCATTGGGGTACATATCAGAATCACTAAGCACCATTTCTGCTCCACTTCTTTCTAAGTATGTGATCTTGAGAAAGTAATGTACATATTTAGGCTTCTATTTACTCTTTTATTAAATTATTACATCATTGAATTATTCCAACAATCCATTAAGAAAGTTTATACTATTAACCTCATTTTAAAGATTAAGTGAAGAACTTGCCCAAAGCAACTATCATATGTAAGTATCACTTCCATGCAATCTAGCTCCAGAGTCCAGCATTATTGACCACTATGTTACATTTCCTCTGAAATATTATATTATAGTCTAGATGCTGTACCTTGGATCTTAATATTCATCAGCTGTATGTTTAAGGGTAATAAAATCTTGTGTGCTCATATTTATATCAAAGGAAACTGTGTGATTTACATTACCAAAGCATTTTACCTTGTATGAATAGTCAAAGGAAAATGACAAGTAATACCCAATCTGTTCTGTTATGATGAGTGTTCAGTTTGCAATGAGTGAATTCAAATTTTACTTTTGCTTAATTTTGTTTTTCTTTCAACAATTAGAGTCATTCTTGGGTATCTTTCCATGATTTCCCAGGAATTGTTACTTTACTGAAGACTCAGGCAGTGAACTGGGTAAGTAGAGTCAGAAACTCTAACTCATGTTGAAATGCTCTTGCTATGTGTAACAGGATTATGAATTAGGTAGTATTTTGGACCATCATCCTAACATCAGATTTCATCACCCTCTGTAATAAAAAGATAATATGCAAATTGACCTTAATGGCAGAACAACTGGGAATGACCATGCGCTATGATGTACACTGATCACCGAGGGGCAGATGGCCAATGTAGGAGCTGCTTCCTGGTGGTCAGTGTGCTCCCAGGGGGGTCTCTGCTCAGCCACAAGCTGGGCTGATGGCTGCAAGTGCAGCTGTGTGATGAGAGTCTCTCCTGCCTCCTCAACAGCACTAAGTATGTCTGACTGACAGCTTGGGACCGTTCCATCAGTCTGACATCCCCTGAGGGCTCCCGGGCTGCCAGATGGATGTCTGACTGCTGGGCGATTGAGCCTAAGCTGGCAGTCAGACATTCCCCGAGGGGTCTCAGACTGTAAAAGGGTGCAGGCTGGACTGAGGGACCCCCTTCCCTGAGTGCATGAATTTTTGTGCACTGGGTCTCTAGTTTACATATTGAAAAGCCTAAGTGACCATTTGACCATTTGACCATTCAACCATTCGACTGGTAACTATGATGTACAATGACCACCAGGGGGCAGACACTTTGACCAGTGGGTTAGGTTGCTGCTGGGGCCCTGTCAGCCCTGAATCTGGTTCACCCTCACCCTGGTTCCAGAGAGGAGGGGGGAGGAAGCCCAATTCCTTACTGAATGCCCATGAGTTAGCTTGCTGTTGGGGCCCTGTAGGCCCCAAATCTGGTTCACCCACACCAGATTCCCTTTCAATGTACACGAATCCATGCACTGGGCCACTAGTTTATAGTCATTGTTAAAAGATTCAAATTATAATTGGTTTCATTTCCCCTTGGCTTGATCTGTATTACCATGTTAAATCTAACCACACCCCTGATTAATTTGAATCAATTTGATGTCTTCAATGAATCTTTTAATTTCTAAGTACTCAAAATGTATTTTTAAAAAGACTTTCTAAGTTTTGATATTCCAAGAAAGATGGCATTAAGATATTACATAGTACCCAGGGAAGATGCTGTTCATAGATCTACAGACAGCCTTCTTTTGAAGAGACTTGATGGTTCCAGCATTGTGAGGAAAAACATGAGTGAAATGCCTACCCACTATACAAAGGGATTGCTAAAAATAACCCCGGCTGTCTGAAAATCTCCTATTAGGTGCTTCTACCCCATTTGCTTTTTTGTTTTGAGTGTTATTTCAAGGCATATTGCAAGAATCAGTCAGGTGCTTATTTGTATTATGGCTAGTTTGGACAATGCAGTGCTAACCAGGCTGTAGAGGAGGTGATTACAAATCCAAAAAGAAAAACAAAACAAAACACATCATCCAGCACTGTCCGCTCACTTTGTATGCCTTCATGAGTGTGAAGCTTTTTTCATTTTCCTAATTGAGTCTCTAGACCTATTATTAACATATTATGATTTGTAAGAGAGTTATTTTTTTTAATAACAACACTGAGAAAGCAAAACCCATTTGTTCCTCCCAAGGGTTTGAGAGCACATTATAAGCACAAGGTAATCAAAATAAAAACAAATACAAGTACACAGACCTTGATTGTTCCTAATTGGAGAAAACACCCAGTAGAGCCAAAATGCTAAGAAACAAATTGTTTGGCACAGTAAATCATTGTCCTAAATATCATTATTTAAAACATTTGAACTCTGTTTAAGGATATAAACAGTAATGTGAGCTTCACAAGGAACACTGAGACAGCTGGCTGCCTTTAAATCTCAGTAGCACCCACATCGGAGGCTGCCAGGCCTTTTAGTGCTCCATTTTTGCTAAAGGCTGGATTACCGAATCCCCATTATATCCTCCATCTCATTTTCATCTCTGTTGCACCAATTAGGCTGCATTGAGGCTTATAGGGGCTTACAGTGTGTTTCAGATAGATGAAAGAAGCCAGTCTATACTCTTTGTGATAAAAATAGTCATTGATTACTGAGACTTGTAAACTGTTTAGCAGCCTTCCTAATGTGGTCCACCAGGTGCTTCTCATCCTATAGCTAATCAGCAAAAGAGGAGAAAAATCCTCAGGGACTAGATGATATTTTTTGCCTAAGAAAGAAAACCAAGGTTAAAAATCAATCTAAAATATAATGAAAACCTAAGTCAATATGCCCTCACTGGCAAAAGACTGCCTTGCTTTGCTTTCAATCAATGTTTATTAGAGAAAAATATCTTACAGTATTGTTCCATGGGGTAGCTAATTACCAAAAAAATATTTTCCTTCTATCTGATAGAAAATAATGTGTTCTGAGGAGTTGAATGCATGAAAACACATTTATAAATAGATCAAGTAGAGTTAGATAATTACCTAAGAAAAGTGAAATGTCATAGGAATTTAAAGAAGTAATTCAGTAGAAAGGGAACCCAACCAATAAAGAGTCTGCTGAAAGAAACAATGGATAGTCTCACCTTTGAATGGACAGCTTAAATATGCTGATGGGATTCCAGGTTAGTTTCAGAATTGACTATCATATTCAGTATTTAATTTTTAATAATAATCTTATGTTTAATTGGCAAAAATGCCCATTATGCCAATTCATTAAGGTCATCAGAAGCATGGGATAGTAAATATTAGCAACTTTCATGTGGTAAACAAAATAGATATGAATGTTTTTATATATATATATATACAAGTATCCCACAAGTTGGAAAGATAAAAAGCATGCCTGTATGGAGTGGGAGCATGCATTAAAGGCTTCTTTCTTAATGTACATATTTCATAAGTAAAAACCATGCTTTTAAAAGGAATGACATACAGCCATATTTTCTGCATTTCAGTATGACCAATATTCATGAATGGAAGTACAGTTTTTCAAAACAATGGCCAAAGAAAATTGGAGTGATGGGAAATCAGCTAAATTGATTTTTATAAAAGCCTTGTAGAGACCTTTAAAAATGAACATTGTGTGCAGGGGAGAAACAACTAAGAAAGAAATTACAAGTGGGTTGCACTATATTATAAGCTTGAGATTGCTTATTAAATGCATAACTTGTTTTTCTGCTATACCAGTCATTTTACATAAGTGTGTGATTTGGCTTCCATTTATAATGCATAACTGCAGCATGCTTCAACAGGGCCACAGGGAATACTTGTTATGGGTTGAATATTTGGTTAAAAACCTTGGAAAAATTCCAAAAGCATTTCCATACCCTTGTCAGATTTGGATAACCATTTCTTTTCAGTTTACTCCTCTCCTTGGCAAATGGAGAGGAAACAACTGCCCTCCAGACACAGGACAGACAATACATTCCCATTTCCTTTCTTCCTACTCCAAATTTTTATAAATTGATGGTATTTGTATTTGAAATTAATTTAAATTTATACCACTCCTTGGAGAAAAAATATCTTAGAATCTGCTTGTAATATGTTGGGCTACTAATGTGCACTATATTTATATATATATACATAATTATTTTAATAATAAGTAATTATATTTAAACCAATGATGAAGTATTGATTCCTTAGTACAGTTTTTAAGTAAAATTCCATTGCACACCAATCCTGAGGAGCAGGAAGGAATAGAGAGGAAGGGTTGTAAAAGCAGGTAAGTAAGAAGAAATTTGCCCAAAATGTAGAGAGGTAAGTCCTTATATGCTCAACCAAGTGTAGATTCTGATAAAGGGAACAAGAAATGGGACTCAAAGTTGCAAAAATAGAGGAGAAACTTTTAAACATATTCCAGCACTGTTCATTTCTAACTGCTTTGCTACGTCTTGCACACACAATTTGAAAGGCTTTGCAGGAACAATCTGTTAGCAGAGGGAACACATATTATTTTTCATTTAATAAAAGCATATAGAGAAGAGAATCAAGATGGCAGCATAGGTAAATGCCTGTACTTGCTGCCTCCCACAACCACGTCAAAATTACAATTAAAATACAGAATAACTGTCATTCAGAACTGTCAGAAAGCTGGATGAATGGAAGGACTACAACTAGAGAAGTAAGGGAGAAAGCACATTAAGATTGATAGGAGGGGGTAGGTACAGAAGGGGCTGGTCCGGACCCGGGTGTGCCGCTGTTTTAACCAGGAGGGAGATCACCTCTGTGGAGGCTGTCTAGAGGAGTGCGGGGTTCCAGCCCCACACTAGACCCCCAGCCCAGGGTTCCAAAACTGGGGAAAGAAGTCCCTATGGGCATTAAGAACTACAGGCTGTAAAAATCAGTGTGCATTGGGGCTGAGTGACACACAGGCTGCTGGAGACCCAGCTGCTTCTCTTAAAAGACCAGAACTGCTAACTGAATTTACAAGCTCCCACTTCCTCTGAGCTCCAGTGCCAGGGGACCCTGGGGAGAAATTGGACTGTCTGACACTGGGGCAGGAACTTAGGGGCAGCTTTCTTTCAGATGGAGGTGCTTAGGTAAACTCCTATACTTGCTGCCTCCCACAGCCACATCAAAATTACAACTAAAATACAGAGCAACCATCATCCAGAACTGTCAGAAAACTGGCTGAATGAACATATTACAACTAGAGAGGTAAAGAAGAAAGCACATTAAGTCTGGTAGGTTGTGTAGAGGTACAGAATGGGATGGGACCTCCCTGGTGTAGTGTTGACTGGCAGCCATTTCTGTTTGTTCTGCCCTGGTTATTCCCTGGGACCCCATCCTATGCCACCCAAACTATGCACAATGGCTTTTGCATATGAATGGTCTGTCCTTTCTCAGGCTAAAAATATGTCAAACAAGCTGCAGTTCAGTCAGGGAGCTGAAAACATATCACGAAAGCCCAAGACCTGGCACCAGCACCAGTCTGCCTTGCTTCACAGCTAGGACTAATCTAGGAACTTCCAAATCCCATAAAAAGAGGAGGAATCTGCAGATCTGTCTGTAGCTCCTGCTGGGTGGCCCCAGGTGGTGGTTGACTTTGCACCTCCCTAGAGACCCAAGGACCAGGGTACCCAGTGGTCAATGGGAGACCATACTAGATTACAACTCTTCACATCCATAAGAAACACACTCAAGAGGAAGACTCAGTGAGCACAAAAGCCCCACTGAAGCAAGTCCTGCTCCATAAGGGTGTCTCTTCACAACAGTTCTCCATTGTAGTCATAGCTTGTCCTCACAGCCAATTGGCCTTAAAGTCAGTTCCTCCCAGTGACACTAATAGCAATCAAGTCTCAACTACAAGAAAACTGTGCATACAGCCCACAAATGCGTGCACCAAAAGTGTCCATCTCAGGTGAATGGGGAGGCTGAGCCACTGGGCCCTACTACACAAGACCACTCTATCAAATCAAGGAGACTTAGCAGCTACCCAATACATAGAAACAAACACAGGGAAGCAGCCAAATGCAGAGATAAAGAAACATTTCACAAATGAAAGAAATGGAAAAAAGCAAACTATTGGACGTAGAGTTCAAAACCACAGTTATAAGGTTACCCAAGTATATTCTAGGAACTTTCAAGGATCTTATTGAGAATGCCAAAAAATGGAAAAGAACCTGTCAGAAATTAAGCATACACTGACTGAAATAAAGAATGATATTTAGAGATTCAACAGTAAATTAGAGCATCCTGAGAATCAAATTAATGATTTGAAATATGAGGAAGCAAAAAATAAAAAATAAAAACAAAAGCACTTGACCAGAAGAGCAAAAAGAAAAAAGAATCCAAAAATATGAAGGTAGTGTAAGAACCCTCTGGCACAACTTCACCATACCAACATCTGAATTAAGGGAGTGCTAGAAGAATAGAGAGAGCAAGAGATTTAAAACCTATTTGAAGAAATAATGACAGATAATTTCCCCTACCTGGTAAAAGAAATAGACTTGAAAGTCCAAGAAGCACAGAGAACCTCAAACAAGAGAAATCAAATCCAAAGAAGACCACATCAAGACACATCATAATTAAAAAGCCAAGGGCAAAAGACAAAGAGAGAATCTTAAAAGTAGCAAGAGAAAAGCAGTTCATTACCTACAAGGGAGCACCTAAATGACTATTAAGAGATTTAGCAACAGAAACTATGCAGTGGCAAGAAATATTCAAAATGATGAATAGCAAGAACCTACAACCAAGATTACACTACCCAGCAAAGCTGTCATTTAGATTTGAAGGTCAGATAAAGAGCTTTATAGATAAGAAAAAGTTAAAGAAGTTCATCACCACCAAACCAGTATTATATAAAATGCTGAAAGGTATTTCGAAGAAGAAGAAGAAGAAGAAGAAGAAGAAGAAGAAGAAGAAGAAGAAGAAGAAGAAGAAGAAGAAGAAGAA
>PVJN01025843.1:0-29621 GCA_004026805.1 Lasiurus borealis | reverse complement strand
CTTAAAGTGAAAGGGTAACCATTTCTGATCGTAACCTTGGCTTTGTGCTTCTGGTAATTATCCTTTAATTGCATTACCCTATTTGAAATAGAGTTGTAATTGGAAAAAAACAATTTGACATTCCCTGATGCTTACTCTGACATGCACTATTTGCTTTTTATTCAAATGTAAATTTTCTCCATAATACTTTCAAAGAAAGAAAAAAAATTAAGCAAAATTGAAATGTCAGTAGCAATTTCTGACATGCAGGCAGTGCCATTCACTCGTGCTGTCTGGAAGGCAAGACTTTCTGTTCAGATGGAAAGGGAAAAAAAATGATGAAATTAGCATGCTCTGAGGAGAGGGAGAGATGGATGGCAGAATCACAGAGCCATCCCTCTGGGAGACGTGTCCACTTTGCACAATGCTTTCAAAATATAAAACAAGCTGCCAGTTATAATTTTTGGATGAATAATCCTCTTTGCTGTATACTCCCCCTCCTTCCCCCTGTTTTTCCTTAAAAAGTGAAAGATAATAGCCTGACCTCCCGAGTTATTTCACCTTAGGCGTCTTGAAGATGCAGTTTTTTTTTTTTTTTTTTTAAATATATTTTATTGATTTTTTTACAGAGAGGAAGGGAGAGGGATAGAAAGTCAGAAACATCGATGAGAGAGAGACATCGATCAGCCACCTCCTGCTCGCCCCCTACTGGAGATGTGCCCACAACCAAGGTACATGCCCTTGACCAGAATCGAACCTGGGACCTTTCAGTCCACAGGCCGACGCTCTATCCACTGAGCCAAACCGGTCTCAGCTTGAAGATGCAGTTTTAATTTGGGGCATGTGATTATATGAGAAGCCACCTCTAAAATGGATCCAGGGTTTCAGTCTCCGGATTGGCACACCTTTTTGTAATCTCTTCTGTTTGCGTGTGGGCTGGACCTTTTGACTTACTTCTGATGAATAGAACATGGCAAAAGTAATGGGATGTCACTTCCAAGATTAGGTTACACAATGTATTTGGGGCTTCTGCACTGGGCTTCCTGGTCTCGCTGTCTCAGGTGTTCCCTCTGGGGAAAGCCGGCTGCCATGGTGACCTGTCCTATGCAGAGGCCGTGTGGTAATTGAGGGAGGTCTCTGGCCAACAGCCAGGGAGAAGCTGAGGCTCTCCATCAACAGTCAATGAGGAACCAAATCCTACCTATAGTTTAGAAGCAAATAATCTCACAGTCGAGCCTTCAGATGAGCCTGCAGCTCCAGCTGACACCTGCTGCTACCTCGGGGGATATCTTAAGTTAGAGGCATCCTAATGTGGGGCACCTGGATTCCTGACCCTCAAAAAGGGTGAGTTAATAAGTGCTTGTTATTCTAAGCTGCTAAGTTTTCAAAGTAATTTGTTATGTGGCAATAGATAACTGATACAGGGCAGGGGAGAGTGGTTATTAAAGAAATGAATAATTTTAGATCATGTTTGGCTTCAAATTCTGAAATAAAAACTAGTATGTATGCCCTCACTGTGATTATTAGGATTTAACACATCATTCTCTGTGTCAGCAGTGATGAGGTTATCTGTTTAACCCTTAGCACACCGAAAAGAAGGGAAACAGATTGGGTAAGTTTTCATTGTTGAGCTCACGGTGAAAGCAAGGGTATACGATCAAAAGTTATGCATAAAAAAAAAAGTTAAGCATATCCAACTCAAAATAGTTTGGGGAAAAAGAAGATAGAACTTTCTGAAAGGACAACACACTTAACCTAAAGTGGAACAAGGGTAGAGCTCATCCTCAGGGAAAATAGGAAAAGATACTCAAACTCAACCAGCATTTCTCCTTTCTCCTGAGAGAGCATCCTTCTCTGTGATGTAGATTTCTTATTCCATATACCGGGAACCTGGCTGGTTCCCAGTATACAGATCCTTCAGCTCCCACCACCCAGAGGAGGCAGATCCTCTCCTTAATTTCACTTCTAAACACGCCAGGGAAGGATGTTGATTGGCTTGGCTGAGATCAGATGCCTACTCCCTGACCAACTGAGCCCAGTGTGGCAGAAACCCTGGGGAGACACATCGGCATGGCCTTTCCCAGAGGCGTGGAAACACACGGGAGCACCTCCAATGCCCTGTGGCTGGGCTGTGACATACAGTGGTGTGGGCTGCTCCCTGTGCTGTGAACAAGAGCCCCACCTGCGTGGGGAGAAAACGGCATGCCAGACAGCTGCACGAAAGCACTTCATTTCCCAAGGAAATGCACCCTCAACGGTGGCAGCAAAATACATCTTGCAAAACGTTAGTCCTAATGAGGGGATGGGACAAGTTTTCACCAGGAGAGAGAGTATGCCCGTGCCAGAGAAGCCCTCCTCAGCCTTTGGTCAGAGCCTAGGCCACAAGGACCCCAGACTGAGATGAATGACAATTGCATTCCCTCATCGTCAGAAACCCTGCAACCTTTCAAATCCATGGAGTTGGTATGAGACATTCAATTCAGCCACTAATAAAAATGGGAAAACTACAAACTGGAAGTTCTCCAGGCAGACTCTAAAGAGATGATTGATGGCCTTTCCCAATGTGTGGCTGGTGGCATCTCTCACATCATCTGGGTTGTGAATGCAGAAGGACTCCAGTCACTGTTGTTACCTACTGCCAGGAAGATTAAGTGGCACTGACCCCCCTCTCCCCGTCCTGCTACTGGGTTAATCTTCCTCAAGTCCACGTGCTCCAATCCCCTCTCCTCTGCCAGTAACTCCATCTCCCAGCACCTAAGGTCCCTCACACTATGACCCTATCTACCTTTTCCTCTCACTTCCTCCCTCGTCTATGAGTGTAGACCTTTGTTGTTCCAAAATAGGGCAACCAAGTCTTGCTTCCAAGTCTGTGTGAGGGCTACTTCCTCTGCCTCAAATGTGCTGCCTCCTGAAACCTTCCTTGTTTATCTTTGATGAAGCCTTTCCTGATTTGCCCAAGCAGATATAACTTCTCCTCTGCCCAGAGCTCAAGGTTTGTACTTCCTTACACTCTCACTATGCTCTGTACTCTTCCAGGTGAAATGATACTTGAAAGGAGGTTGGAAAAAATGATGGGCTGTAACCACGTATATTTCATACTATGTGCCAACACCCCTACATATTTTGTTTAATCCTCACGGCAACCCTTTTTACAGATAAAAAACTAAGGCACAGATTGGTTTAGTAACTTGCTCAAGGTCACACAGTAAACCAGGATTTGAACCCAGGCAGTGTGCCTCCCTGAGTCCATGCTCCTGACAACTGTTACACCACTTCTCATGGAGGCAGAGGTGCATTTGCCGTGGACCCAACAAAGGCCTTTCAAACACAGTATACTGAGTTGTTATTTATAATTTTATATTCTTTTCCTTTAAGGGGCCCTCAAGATTGTACTAACTTTAGGTTCTGTAAGACTGAATGGAAATGCATAGTCTTGAGCATACTGTAATTCTGTTAAACCTTGTGTAGTGATGATGATGATGATGATGATGATGATGATGATGATGATTCTAAGACTTGTGCAGAGCACTTACAAGGCATCCTCAGCCATCTCACTGCATCCTTACAACCTGAATGTTAGGCACGGTCATTGCCACTTTCACCAATGACAAAACTGACCTCAGAGACACTGAGTGATTTTGCCTGAGACTACTCAGCTAGTAATGGAGCCTGAACTGAAACTCGGGGCTTCTGATCCCATATGTCATGCTTCCTCCACTTAGGTATTTGTTGCCTTGGGTTCTGAGCGCCTTTGCAGGGCTTAGTGGATGGTGCTTCTCCCCACCCCTGCCCTCACCCCATGCAGACCCATTTGCAAAGCACTCCATCACATCCAACAATGATCTAAACTGAAGCTGTCCATCCTGCCTTTTAAGTTGTCCTTCCTGCCTTTTAAGTTCTCCAGGTAATGAATCTTTTCAGCCAACGCGGGCTGCTTGATTCTAATCACACACAGAGATGCAAACTCTATCTGTTCACTTTTGAATAGATGGGGCCTAAAAGGTATAGCTGATACATAAACATTTCCCAAGACCAGAGGAGCGCTGGATCGTTAGTAATGTTTAAACAGTGACCCTGGAGAAATCACTGGATGGGCAGTCATGCAGAGAGGTCCCTCTACCCACAGGCCCTGTCTCTTCCCTAGACTTCAGCAGTCAGTGAGAAAGAGGTAAACAAAGGCACTGATCTGGACTTCAGTCTCTGGAATTAGGCCAGCCTAGGTGTGACCCCAGCTTCACCTCTAACCAATGGCGTGGCTTATGCATATTGCTTAACTTCATTCATTGACTCAACATGTTTATGGAGCCAGCCAGTGTGTAGGTACTCAGACAAAGGAATGAACAAAATAAAGCGATCGCATGGGATTTCAAATTGAAATAATTGAAGTCCCTAGCTCATAAGACTGTTTAAGGATAACCATTTAGCCTGGGACCTGGCTCAGACTTATAAAAAAGAATAAAATAATCTTCCACCTTGATTCTAAATTTAAAAAACAACAACTCAGGTTTGTTTCTTTATATTTAGACCCTTTCCAAGCCCTAGTTTTCAGAAAACTCTTGAAGGGTATTCCTTCATGGGGCCCGGTGAATCGGGTACATAGTTTCTGCTGGTTCAGGCCGCATCGGTAGGAACTTTGGAATAAGGTTAGGCAACAGGGAGGAAAGTGCATTTGGTAAACCCAGTCATGGTCAGATTTTGCTCAGGTGGCCTTTGCAGAGAGCGTCACAGGAGCTCTTTATTTCCAGTTTCATTCCGAAGGGATTCTGCTGATGTTATTTTACCCGTGGGGCTCTAAATGAAGCATTTAACCTAAATCTCTGATGTTGTGGCTCACATTCCTTCTCGTTCCTCTTCACCTCCATGTCTCTGCGGTGGGAGTTGAGTTGGATAGTGAGTGCCTCACTCCTGCCCAGATCTGGGCCCCTGTGCTCCTCCTTTTATTTTCTTTCCCAAAGCCTGACTCTTACTTGGTCAAATTCACTTTCCCTAGTCCAAGAAGAAATGAGGGAACTGAGTCCTTTTTTAGCAGGGAAAAGGAAGGAAAGGAAAGGGAAGAAAAGGAAAGGAAAGAAAATATACCTGTGATACTCCAATATTAGTTTTATCTTATCTTGAGCTTCCTGGTTTCTTTTCATATTTTAAAATATTTTATTCAACAACATTTATCAAATCTGTAGTATGTGCCAAAGCACTGTGTTTTATGCAACACAATAGAAATGACAAGGCTCATCCTAATGGCAGATTTCATGTAATTTTGCCCAGATTGGCTGCTTATTCAAAAATTTAGAATATTGCCCTTTATTGAGCGAATGTCTGTAATTAGGCTCTTCATCTGATTTGCATGCAAGGAAATTGAGGCCCCTAGCAACCAAGCAATTTGTCAGAAGTCGCAGAGCTTAGGAAGTAGTAGCGACAGCATTCAAATTTAGGATTGTCTAACACCAAAGCCTACATTCTTCTCTTTGGATTATAAAGACTTATAACTGAAGTACGAACTGATTCTGAAATATTCCCCCACAATCTGAACTTCAATAGGATATTTGACTTCCAGTTGAAAGAACAACTTATATTAAAATGAGGTGGTTGAGAAAGAAAATGTTTCTCTTCTCTACATAACATTTAGAAGAAACATTTTTCTCCTAAAGCACTTAAGCAAATAACACTCTGACTCTACCTTAAGAAATTTGGTTTCTAAGTGGTTATCTTCTGCAAAGCAAGTCAGAAGTCTCATTGGAAGTTTGTAGAGAAACATCGCCCTCTGCTGGACATATAGGCATCATGCAATTGGAGATGGACACAAAGGATTGTTAAAAGTTAGAGCTAAGCCCTAGCGGGTTTGGCTCAGTGGATAGACCGTCAGCCTGTGCACTGAAAGGTCCCAGGTTTGATTCTGGTCAGGGGCACATGCCTGGGTTGAGGGCTCCTACCCCAGTAGGGGACATGCAGGAGGCAGCCGATCAATGATTCTTTCTCATTGTTGGTGTTTCTCTCCTTCCTCTCTGAAATCAATAAAAATGTATATATCTTAAAAGTTAGAGCTAAAATACAATTTAATTATGTGCCCAATGACAATGAGAAGCTGTTGTTATCACTTAGCATGCGTATACTTTATTCTTCAAAGTGACTCCTCTCAAGAGAAACAAAAACATTTTGGAAATGGCAGAGCATTAATTTTTATGGGGGTGGCTTAGCGCTGGGGTAGAAGTAGGCAAAAGCTTTAACTACAGAACACACCTTAGCTACCCATAACAATACCTAACTATAATAATGCTATAGTAATAAATTATAATAATACCTAAACCATCATAATCAAATAGTTCCAAAGAATCCGGAATAGGAATAATTTCATGTGTGTAGAATAAATGGAGGAAGTATAATAAAATGAATATAGGTTGGCATTTGCACTTTGGAGTCAATAGACCTCATTTGATTTCCTTCTCTTCCATTTATAAGCTATCTGAGCTTAGGCAAGTTATTAAGTTATTTGAGCCTCAGGTTCTTCATCTGTTAAGTCATAATTATAAGAGCAGCAGCTTAAGTGAAACAAACTAGACTGAGAAAGACAAATACTGCATAGTATCACTTATATGTGAAATTTAAAACAATAACAGTCAAACTCTTAGAAATAATGATTGGAAGAGTGGTTTTCAAGACGGGGGAGAAGGGAGAGGTTGGTAAAAGTGTACAATTTTTTTTTTTAGCAATAAGATGAATAAGTTCTAAGGATATAATGTAAAACATGGTGGTTACACTGTATTGTAAAACTGGAGGGGGCGGGGGAAGTAGCAGGTAAGTAGGACTTAGGTGGGAAGACCCAATAGATTTTCCCACCTGTGAAAGTGAAGTGAAATAAAGCTTGAGAAAGGTTGTGCATTGCTAAGAGTCGGACTCAATATGTGTGAACATTATTAGGTCTCTCCCAGTTGTTAATTGCATAGAATCAGCCTTTTAAGTTTCAAAGTCCAAAGCCAACAATGCAGAAGTATAAAAATTGCTTTCTCTGAAGTGTCTTTATTTTTACAGACCTTTTGATTAGTGGCAAAGGTTTAGCAAACCAAATAAGTCTCTAAATTATCTACATTTTAGAGATGTGTACTTTTTCAAGGGAACCAATGATCTCCATATAAAGATGTTTTGGAGAGGAAACCTCAAAAATATGTGAATCTATGAAATTCATGGCATGGATCATCTATACTTTATTTCATTGAATTTTAAAATTTAAAAAACAGTTTAAAAATGCATCAATGGCTGAGACCGGTTTGGCTCAGTGGATAGAGCATCGGCCTGCGGACTGAAAGGTCCCAGGTTTGATTCCGGTTGGGGGCATGTGCCGTGGTTGCGGGCACATCTCCAGTAGGGGACGTGCAGGAGGCGGCTGATCAATGTCTCTCTCTCATCGATGTTTCTGACTTTCTATCTCCCTTTCTCTCTGTGAAAAATCAATAAAATATATTAAAAATGCATCAATGTAGAACATCAAAAAAAAAAAATGAAAGCATCTAAATATCCCTATCGTAAGTAAGAATTGCAGCTTTCTAAAAGACTATC
The DNA here is from genome assembly GCA_004026805.1 of Lasiurus borealis. Taxonomy (NCBI): domain Eukaryota; kingdom Metazoa; phylum Chordata; class Mammalia; order Chiroptera; family Vespertilionidae; genus Lasiurus; species Lasiurus borealis. The sequence goes on along the minus strand of PVJN01025843.1, from coordinate 22,094 downwards.
AAGTACCAGAAAGTCGTTCTACATTTCATTATTGGGCACCGTTGTCACTGGAAGTGACACACAGCAGTGTTGATGGGTGTTGAGTTCCCTTCTTCCTGTAAGAGCCGCTGTCTCACAGCCTCCTCTTCGGTCACGCAGAATTGTGTCTTGTCAGGGCAGAGGGAAGGAGCATCAGCGCTGTTAATGCTTAAATTTAACTTTCCTAGAAATGTATTATAAATCACAAACTTGAGGCAATTATATACCTTTAATTGCCCGACAAGTTAATTAACTCAGAGTGAGCTATTAAAAATTTCTGATCATTTCCCCTACAACTAATTGTAGCTATGAAACAGAATCACTACCACCCCGTTAAAAATCTTCAGGTACACAAATAACTTTCAAACACTGTTAAGTGCTTTGAAAGCAAGTAATATTGCCCTAACGGTTTGGCTCAATGAACAGAGCACTGGCCTTCTAGACTGAAGGGTCCTGGGGTAGGTTCCAGTCAAGGGCATGTACCTTGGTTGCAGGAGGCAGCTGATTGATGTTTCTCTCTCATTAATGTTTCTAACTCTCTGCCTCTCTCCCTTCCTCTCTGTAAAAATCAACTATATATATATTTAAAGCAAATAATACCAATCAAAATACCAAACATTGATAGTCTAAGTTTCTTTAGCATTAATTAGTAATCACAAATCTCTTATTTTTAATTATAAAATTTCAGACCTTAGTAGCACATTACCACAGTATATGCCACATTTGTTCTTGAAAGGAAGTGGAATTAAGATCCGTGAGTGATCTGCAAGGATTTGGAGAAATACAGATATAGTTGTAGGTCACAGCTGCTTGCCGCCCCTCCTTAAAATATACAGCGGCTCCTCCTCCCCCACGTATTCTTCAGGGACTATGTTTCAACCCCCAGCGGATGCCTGAAACAGTGGATAGTTCCGGGCTATGTTTTTTTCCTATACACACATCCCTATGATAAAGTCTAATGCCTTTTCCATCTTAGCTAAACACATCATTACATGGTGGCCGTCACTGCAGTTTGAGATGTGACAGCAAAAACACAAGCTTCTTTTTTCTTTCACAATTTCATAGAGAGATTCGTTCTCACCATAAACCTTTCCAACCTCTGTGTGTGATTCTCTTCCTTTCCTTATGAAGTCGAGAACTTTTACCCTTTTCACTGAAGGAAGCACTTTAGGGCTTTTCTTGGTGTTTATCTGAATTGCCAGCATCACCACTCTTGCGCCCTGGGGCCATTATTCAGCAAAATAAGGGTGGCTGGACCACAAGCGCTGTGATGCCACCACAGTCCGTATGATAACCCAGATGGCTCCTAATGACTGACGACAGGTCAGGGGCTGCACAGCGTGGAGATGCTGGATGGCTCCCATCCTGGGTGGGCAAGAGTGGCTCTGCGGGATTCCATCACGCTACTCCGAACAGCACCCGTTTATAGATGACTCATTTCTGAAATTTTCCATTGAATATTTTCAGGCTGTGGTTGACTTCAGGTACCAGAAAGGGCAGAAAGTGAAACTGTTGGATAAGGGAGAACTATTTTGCAGGGGTTTTAAACAGGCCATTTTACCTTTGAACTCTGGTGGGTTTTATATTTCTACTAGAGGCCCCATGCACAAAATTCATGTCAGGGGTTTATCCCCTCCTCCACCTCGCCCCCCCTTCTCCCCCGCCTCCCTCCTTCGTTGAGAAGGTCGCCCGGAATTAGCATTATTCTGCTTTTATTATTATAAATGAACGGAGCTAACTCTCCAGCTGGTCACTATCTTGTATTCACTTAAGGGACACTCATGGGGAAAATGAGCAAATGATTGGCTGATGTAAGTGAGTTCAGGGTTGACTTCCGATGTAACTAAATCCAGGTACTCATATCCTGTCTGTCTTGGACTTTGGCTTCTGTTTTGCCTGTTTTCATTCTAAATCTTGCCCAGATCAGCCACCAATAGATCCAGTCTTAAATCGATAAACTTAGCAACCCCCTTTGAAAAAGAGCATCTCTTTTTCTCTGATGTTTATTAGCTTTGATTGGTCCGGTTAGTCATGTATCTGCCCTTAAAATATTCATTAAAGCAAGGAAGATGCAGCACTCTCAAAGGCCAGGATTTAGTGCTGGGTTCACTTCTGGAACCACAAAGATCAATGTCACCTGAACTACATGGTCTGAGAGTAAAAGGGTGGCTGCTCAAAATTAAATTAAGTGCTAACACCAAAAAGGGGACTTAATACTGGGCATAAAATACACTATAGATTTTTAACGGGGTGGTAGAGAGAAAATGAAAATGAACAAAAAATCTAAAGCAGATTCAAGAATGCTTATACTAGTATATAGTCACTGACTCACTTAAGGCTAGATGTAAGGGGAAAACAAATCTAGTTAAGGGTTTGTACTCTTTGATTTAGAGCCAGGACTTTCTGAGAACCAATTTGGAATGGAGACTAATTAGGTTATTGTACTAGCCAGGGTTCTCCAGAGAAATGAAAGCAAGAAGATGTATACACAGAGAGAAAGATTTATTGTAACGAATTGGCTCACACAACTGTGGGGATTGAGAAGTAACAAACCTGCAGTCTGGGGACCACGGGAAGAAGTGATGGTGCAGCTTGAGTCTGAAGGCGGTCTGGAGGTGGGATTCCTTCTTCCTGGGGGCACATCAGCATTTTTTTAAGACCTTCACTGATTGGATGAGGGCCCCTCACATGAGGGCAGGAAATCTGCTTAATCAAAGTCTGCTGATACATATGCTAATCACATCTAAAAAAAAACTTCCCATGAACCTCAAGTGTCATGTTTGACCAAAAATTGGATACCATAGCCTCGCCAAGTAGACACATAAAATCAACCAGCACATACATCTACACAATGGAATTCTATGCTGCCATTAAAAAGAAAAAATTCTCACCATTTGCAGCAACCTGGATGGAACTGGAGAGCCTTATGCTTAGTGAAATAAGCCAGTCAATGAGGGAGAAGCATCACATGATCTCACTCATTGGTGGATAATAAAGAACATTATAAACTGATGAACAAAAGGATAGATACAGAGGCAGTAAAGCTTCAAACAGACTGTGAAATTACGGCAGGAAAATTAAAGTTAGGTGAGGTAGATAAGAGATCAATCAAAGCATAACCAATGAACATAGACACTGGGGGGGGGTTGGGGTATGTCTGGGAGGGAGGGGGGGCAATGGGGAGATATGTATAAAAAATCAATAAGAAAAAATGAATGTAAACAACAACAAAAAAAACCACCACAGTTATCTCGAATTAGTGATCCCCACATTGAGCCAGAAGGAAGGTGGCCCCTCTGTGCTCAGGCTAAACCCCAGACCAGTGAAATAAGTATGTGGGAAGTGAGGCCCAGATAAAGGAATTTTTTTTTTTTTTGATGTTCTACCCTTGAAGAGCAGTGGTTCTTCAAGTGTGGTTCCCAGACTAGCCACTTCGACCTTCCCTGCAAACTGGCTAGAAATGCAAATATTCTACCCCTGCTCCAGACCTACTAACATGCAGCAACATAACATTTCACCTTCCGTCTCCTTTCTCTAAACCAGTGGTCTCAACCTTCCTTAGGCCGCGACCCTTGCATACAGTTCCTCATGTGGTGGTGACTCCCAACCATGAAATTTTGCTACTGTTATGCATCGTGATGTAAATATCTGCATTTTCCGATGGTCTTAGGCGACCCCTGTGAAAGGGTCATTTTACCACCAAGGGGGTCGAGACCCACAGGTTGAGAACCTCTGAGGAGGGCAGAGTATCACTTAGTAAAGCTCTTTGTGTGAATGAACTTAGCTCCTTAAGATTTTCTTTAGTAATGGAGTGTTTGTTGGATGTATTCATACACAAATAAGAGGGATCTTGACTGCCAGGCTTCATTGAGACTGGCTATTTCAGAGACATAACAGATGCATAAATCTCGTATCAGTTCCCATGACTCCATGGCGGCCCCAGCAGTTGCTGCCTCCCCGGAGTGTTTCTGTATAGAACCCTAGCATTCCACTAGCGTGCCTTAGCTCTTCCGTCATTTCATCTCTCCTTGTACAAACGGAATTCTTCCCCCCTTACCTCCTCGGGGTTGAGGAAGGGAGGGAGGTTAACCATAGAACTTATATGCGTATATGCATAACCTATGGGCACAGACAATGATGTGCTGAAGGCCTGGGTGGGGTGGGTGCTGGGTGGAGATGGTCAATGGGAAATACTTTCAATAATAAAGATAAATTTTTAAAAATTTAAGTAAAGAAAGAAATCCCCAAATCTGATTGGTGCAGTTAATCACCTTCTCATTTGGGCAGTTTCCTTAACATTTGTCCAACTTATAAGCTGCTAGCTGAGATAAAGATGAGCTTTCCGCCAGAACTGGTTTGGCTCAGTGGTTAGAGCGTCGGCCTGCGGACTGAAAGGTCCCAGGTTCGATTCTGGTCAAGGGCATGTACCTTGATTGCGGGCACATCCCCAGTATGGAGTGTGCAGAAGGCAGCTGATTGATGTTTCTCTCTCATCGATGTTTCTAACTCTCTATCCCTCTCCCTTCCTCTCTGTAAAAAATCAATAAAATATATTTAAAAAAAAGATGAGCTTTCCTTGGGTGAGGTCTCCCACCAACCCCATCAGTTGGGAGCATGGGAAAATGAAATTTGACGTGTAAAGAATCTCCTAGGGCCATTTCTTTTGAAAGAAGAGCCTTCTAATGTGGGTTGTGGGTGTCATCGGGTGAGGCTTGGTTTCTTAGGGGTCTTCATCTGTTCTCTGATGCTTAAATCTATGTGTAGTTCTTTAATACAAAATACATCGAAGAGAATATATGTATTTGTTTAACTAGACTGAAACAGGAATTTTGGGGGGTGAAAAAAGACAGGTTTTAGGAAATTTTAGCAATTTTAGCAATTAAGGGGACGATGGAGGAAGCACTATGGGCTGCAGAGCAGCAGAAGGTATGTTTCCATAGAATAGGGGAGCTGAAAAGCTGCAACAGGTACATTTCCTAGAATAAGGGAGCTGGGAGCAGCAAAAGGTCTACTAGTATATTTACAAAATAAAGACAAGGAAGTCCTTCATCCAGAAGGAGAAGAAGAAAGCCTAAAGTGAGTAAGAAAACAATAAGAGCCCTAACCCCTTTGGCTCAGTGGATAGAGCGTCAACCTTCAGACTGAAAGGTCCCAGGTTCGATTCTGGTCGGGGGCATGTATCTTGGTTGTGGGCACATCTCCAGTGGGAGGTGTGCAGGAGGCAGCTGATTGATGTCTCTCTCTCATTGATGTTTCTAATTCTCTATCCCTCTCCCTTCCTCTCTATAGAAAATCAATAAAATAAAATTAAAAAAAAAAACACAATAAGAAAGGAGGAGGGGAGAACCTATGTCCCATGTGAAGTTTGACCTTTAAGCTCAGGAGTTACTATGGTAACCAGTCTAAGGGAATAGTAACCAATCAGAGGGATATCAAGGCACAAAGATCTGCAGCCTTTATAAGCCATAGGGAAAGGGAACTCCGTGGGACCCTTTCCCCCTCCCCACATGGGAGTCCATTCTGTGGGACTCTTTCCCTCTCCCCATGTGGAAGTCTGTACTTGTTCTTCAATAAATTTCCACCTTCGCTATTCCACTTTCTGTCCGTGGATTCATTCTTCGGTTCTGGCGGACAAAGAATCTGGGTTCCAGTCCAGAAATCCCGTTTTAATACCTTTTGGAATGAGTTGCAAAACTTTTGCTGAAACATTTTGGAAATGTTTCTCTTTTCATTTCAACATTTCCTAAAGGAACATCCTCTTGTGGCCCAATTTAGGAATGCCATGAGCCAAATTATTTTGGAAAAGGAAATCTAATTTGCATGCCCCAAATAGTAGGGCCTATATTTTATGCAGAAATTCTCTTTGCATAATCTTATTCACTGAGCCTGGGTGACTAGAAGCTGTTGGCATTTTTAAAAACCTCATCTACCAAAAAGAAAAGAAGCTCAAGTGGACAATTCTCTCCAGGTCATTTCTGATTGGCAGTCTAAGCTCTCATTTCTTAAGCGATTTGATCTCACTGTATTATGCTAAACTGAAAAACAGTAAACGTGCAATCCAAATCAAAAAGCCAACTAACCTTTGGGGAAGTCTGTGATCAAAAACCTTAATGATGCCATAGTTCACTGAACATCCTGAATCATTTTTTTTTTTTAAATCCTCACCTGAGAATATTTTCCCATTGATTTTTAGAGCAGGTGAAAGAGACCAGGGGAGTTAAGGGTAGGGGGGAGGAGAGGTGGGAGCAACATCAATGTGAGAGAGACACATTAATTAGTTGCCTCCCACATGCATCCTGACCAGGCCAGGGATACAACCTGAGGTACATGCCCTTGACTAGAATACTCAGGACCCTTCAGTCTGCAGGCGGATGCTCTATCCACTAAGCCAAACCTGCTAGGGGTCACTTTACCTATCTTAATGCCAAAATTAAGTTTGCACTTTACCCAGAATCTCATAAAACCCTTTTACAAGGTACCAGCATAGCCATTGTTTTAAGACCACCAAAGACTACGAGTAAATATTACCTTTAAGTCCAAATAGTAAATTTCAGCTACCAGAATTTAAAACAAACTAATTTAATTTGGATTTATCTCATTGTTCTGATTGTTTGATAACAAAAGGTATTTACAGAGCCCCTATTTACATTTTGAGTTGTTTCGAACGGTATCCAATTAAAGACTGATTTAAGGTTTTCAAACTTGATTTTAGATGTTTTCTTTCTCTCGAAAGGACAAAGATCCTGAACCCCGAGCTAATGTCTGGTTTTTATTTTATTTCATTAAAGGAAAATGTGCCTCTGAAAAGAATTGGGTAGAAAAAGTATTATCCAGCACGCTTCCAATGACGATCAGGAGTCTACAACTTCTTTTGTGTTTGCAGATGTTAGTTGTTGAAGTTGGGAGTTTCAGGTTTTGACAGTTTCAGCAATGCTTGCACACACTTTATTTTTACTAAGCCTGTTTATCTCAAAACCATAGCCTAGAAACTCTTGAATAAAACTCTGGCCACTCTTGAATAAAACAGGTGTTTGCTTGCAGTAAGATGAAATGAAAAAATAAAGTTTCTAACCATTAAGTGTCTGATGAAGGAAGTATTCCCTCATGGTTTCAGTCACAGGGAAAAACAATGTATTTTAATTGTGCCACTTCATAGGCTGTAGTTAAGTATTTTCAAATGGCATTTAAAGATAAAGCATTATTAACCTACTTGCTTTATCTGGTAAATTTCCTTCATCTTCTAGAAGTTAGATTATCTTGGTAAAATTAGTCAAACCTCAGAACTTCACCATCACAAAACAAAATCTACAAGTTGAGATATATAGTCTATGGAAGTCTATTATACCTTTTAAATTAAGTGTTTCAATGAAATGTTTGACAATTTAAAAGATACATAGATAAGAGCATCGTTTTTCTAAGTTTTGCCACTTTATAAAAATAAAAGAAACCCAAAAGTGCATATGTGTACTTTTGCATCCTCACTCATATCCTTAAAAGTTAAACCTACCACGGTGAACAACTGCTGGGCAAGTTTGACCTAGAAGAGATGAGAGTTAAAGTGACCAGTAGTAGTAGTGGATTTTCACGAAGATACCAGCAGGTGTCAGCAAAAACCAAGGCAGTGCCACATGCATTTGCATGGAGGATGTTAAACTCTTTGTAGTAGGGAAACCTCTCAGTGAAATGTAAAATCTCTAATTATTAGAGCCTAGTCCATTGAAGACACCTCCGTTTTCTACATTGTTACTTGATTTGTAAATCTCCTTTTTTTTTGGAGGGGGGGTGGCAGGGGTGAGAATGAGAGGCCACAGTGGGAGCTGAGTTTTTGCAACAGCTCTTTCAAAGAACTGAACCGCTACAATTTTGTTAAAAAAATAAAAGCCACCTTCAGCAAACCAAAGTACACTTCGGACAGCCACCTTTGGTTTAAAAAAAGCTAACTGGTTTAGAGAATATTTCATTTTACTCAGGAACTCCAATCGAGGGATTCTGAACATGGAGCATTTGTGATTACATGAATATTATTTTTCTGGGGAGAGACTTCATAGCTTTCATCAACTTCTCACAGAGGTCTTTGATCTCCAAAAAGTTAAGAACCATGCTAGAACTTACTAAAATTATATTCTCTGTATTAATAAATCACTCCCGATATATGTATACATATATGTATGCTTCAAAACACATCTGTTAAAAATTACTTAGTTGAACCCATGCCAGGCAGTTTAAGAACAGCCTGTTACATTGAACTAGATGAAATATTTTAAAAACAAAAGAATCGTATATAAAATATTCCAAAGCTATTTTCTTATGTTTTTAAAAGACACATAGGAGAAAAGTCACATGGGATGCCATTTATTTTATTCAAATATACAGTATGCACCACACATATTTACTTTTAACATTTGTGGCCAAAACATTGTATAAGATCAATGTTTGTGATCTTATATTAACTTCTCCACCAGGTGCCACATACAGCAGAAGTTAAATGTTTATTTAACTTTTACTTTTGCTTTTTAAGAGTAACAGCATTCTAAAACAATTTAGCCACCTTAATGTCAAAAGGGCATAGATAATCGTATTGTTTTCTGTATTTCTAAAATTAAAAAACAGGAAGTGGACATGTGATATAAATCAGATATATCGTTTTCTACAAACCTTTTGCATGCTCATTAAAAACTTGGTCTCCTAAATAGGCACAATAAACATATTAGCATAATTGATAATTGTTATCCAAAAAATTTTCCCTTAAAAACTTAGCATCTTTGAAAATAACACAAAAGTGTTCGCAATGCCGAAATTAAAATGTTTAAAAAAATTTTAAAGTCATTTATTTTGTTGAAAAGATATTTTTGTTTTAAACAGTCTCTAAGAAATGCTGGCAAAAATGCAATTAAGAAGGTCTAATGATCCTGGAAGTTCAGACAAAATTGGAGTCTATGTTTAAGTCCTTTAAAAACATATTTCCTTAATTAAAAAAAAATCTAGCCACTAAGCATATGAAGCTAAATATTCTTCTTGCCAGTGCTCTGTTGAGATGTTTAAATGAAGAAATTAATGGCATTTTTGATAATTAGGTCAGTGAACAATTACATCTTAAAAATGACTATTAATTTCATAGTTGAAAAGGGCATTCCAACAAAGTAAAACTAGTCTTTTAAAGACACTAAGTGTACAAAAATAAAAATAAACCTCTATTGGTCAATAAAACCGGCTTTATAAACTTATAGTTTCAATGGCTAAAAAATATCTGAAGTTGTTTAAATCTCATCTAACTCAACTGAAGTACTATATTTAGGGAAGACAAAACAAAACCATAGATTAGTGGCAGTATCCTAGATGATGAGAGATTTTGAACAGGTAGCTGTTTTAAAAAAATAAAGAACGGAATGAAGTCATCACCTGCCCCCATCCTCCAAACCACACCCATACAAATCCCAACATCAAGTTTCGATTTCCAAATAGTCTCAACAGTGTTTCTCTATTTGTTATTATTATTCCTTTAAGGAGTCTTATTTTAGTCCTCTAATTGCAATCAACATCTGTTTATATACTTATGTTTATCTTGCTAAGATTTCTTACAAAAAAGAACACATTTTCACCAAGAATGCATGGTCTAAACAATGAAAGGTTTATAGTATTAAAACATTTGAAGAGTTTAAGTGGGGAGAAAAAGTGGCATATTTTAGTATAGATATGTGGATTATTCCCAAAATAGTTTAGCACTCAACCACTGCATCAAAATTAATTTTTCCTAAAGTAGACATTTTTCTCAGTTACAGGCAGTTCTTTCCTTGCATAATAGTATGGTATCATAAAAGATGGCCAAACATATCTTTCCTAATAATCAATGGGGAAAATGATACTTGTTCTGCTCAGTTAAAATGTAAATGGAAAAATTATGCAAGTATTTATTTAGTACACTGTAATTTAAAACATTAGAAAGATTGAGAATTCATGTTATTTCATTGTAAAAAATTAATCATTTGAAAAGTGCTTGCTTTTTTTTGTCAAATAACTTATACCATAGCAAATCGCCATTCTCCTTTCAGTTTGGATTAGTTTCCACCATTTCAGCATTTGTACTTTGAATGTCGTAAAATATTTCTGCAATTTCCTTTAATATGAAGTTTCTAACATCACTTCCTCCAGGACAAGATCTTTCCTCATTTACGTTGGGAAGTTTGCCACCCCTAAAATTTCTCTGGCTGCATATCCAGAGGCTCTATGTTGAAAAACAATGCTGTCAACATTCCCATACCAGCGACTCCGTCTACACCACCATTAATATTCACCTCAAATCTCAATTCTGTCTGGCATTATCATTTATTTGCCCATTCTTTTCATTACCTCCTTTTATAAAATGTCACATTAAGGACAAGGAAATATACCTGTATACTTTGCTGTCTGAAAGTGAACTAACAGATGTGCAGTGACCAACCTCCAGCTGAATTTGAGAAGTAATTTTGATTGGCCGCCGATCATAAAATACATCTGTTACTCACAGTGACTACTTCATGTACTTTACTCACGGTTAATATATACTGGTAACTGCAATTTGAACTGTACTTTCAGGGAACTGGTGTTATTCAACTAAATCATTGTTTTCAGAATTTGTGGCTTTGGGAATTGTGCAAATTGAGGACTGCTTATGCCTTACTAGTTTACATTGGCCCAGGCAGGCTCTAAGGGGCTGCTGAAATAGCCATCTAAATTTACAATATTAATGATGGTTGAGTGCACGTTGAGGCGGTTTTCAAATTTTCATCATTTGGCAATCAACTTTCAAATGTCTTTGAGAATGACGGAATTTTAGAAATAGAGAAAGTACTTTAAAGACCCCATAATGAAATGCTACATATTATCCAGCATGTTTATTGTGAATTATTTCTCCTCCTTCAATTTCGATTTGCTCATAGAGCCACTTGCGATCACAGCGGCATTCGGCTCCACATTTGGTGGAACCGCAGGCAGGACAAGCATAGAAACAGCCTAAGCAATCTTCATCAAGGCAGTCGCAGAGGTCCATTCCGCTGAAAATCAGGAGGCCCTGGCTGTCGTAGACCTTACTCTTTGCTGGTATCACTTGTCTGTAAAATAAACACAGGTGAATTACACCTCACAAATATATTACTTTTTGAATATTTCATTGAAAATAAGGTAATGAAAAAATCTAAGGGGGTAAAATATTCTGAATTAGGGATGAAGTCCTACCAAACTGGTACATAACTTACTCTACAGCTACAGTATATGAACTCCTCATCAGAAGAGACCCCGCTCTGAATAGTGAAACAAATACAATAAGCCTAAAATTCCTCTCGAAGTTCAGTGACAAATCAACCCCCAAAAGAATGGACAAGAACTTTGTCCAGAAATAGGCATATTGCTGTTAAAACTTCCCTTACCTTTAAGAAAAGGAAAATGGGTAGTTAATAGAGGTATTTTTTGTTGGCTACCAATCTCTTTACTGCTTTGTGAATATAATTTTATTTTTATTACAGTGTACTACCCTATTGATTTTTAAGTTCTTTAATGGATTCCAGCAAATCTGGCCTAAAAATATTTATATGACTCAACAGAAAACCTTAAGAGATAGAATAAACACAATCTGTAAAAATTCTGAATCTATACTAATATTTTTATTAATTTAAATTTTAGAAATGCTCAATTTAAAAAGTCACTTTCTAAACAATTTAGTTTCCTCATTCATTCTGGTGACTGTACCATAACTTTTCCATTTCACATCTATAAAATTTATTTTCCTGCTGCCACTCATACAGCAGATATACCAATTGTATAATATCAAGGCTTTTTAAAAATTCAATTAACTTTAATTCTAAGAATAATTTGTTTAAATTAATTCGCATGCCAAAAATATTCTGTTCACTTCATTGATAGTTTCTTAGAAACAAATTTTTCAAGTTGAAAAAGATGTCAATTATTTATGAGACCTTCAGATGTTCTTACCAATTCCAGATTATCCAATTTAAAATACTAACCCAGAAAATTCAAAACTTAAGAAAAAGATAGGGAATACAGATGTGAGTCAGAAAGTTAACATATGATGGAAGTAACACATAGCCTACCTGTCTGAACCAGAGGTTACACTTTTTGTAAGCCGCCTTTTTTCTCTTTTACCAGTTTCTGGAGGAAATTCAGTTTGCTTTCCTGGATTTGCAAACTGCAATGACTTCAAAGCTTTAGCAGTTCTTCCCTGAATAAAGGTAAGCAAATTATCAACTTGACAGCAGATCAAATTACTATTTCACTTACTATTAATCCAGATTATTCTTTAACTGGAAGACAGCCTGGAACTCCCCCCTTCCCCCCCAAAAAAAGGTTTTAGAGCCCAAGTGCAACAAAATTTACAGCCCTGGATCATATTAAAAATTTATTGGGAATTTACAATGTAATATTTTCATTACCTAATTTTAATTTCTGGGATATAGGAGAGGAAGGGGACAGACACGGTGAAAACTGAAGTAGCTGCTGCCAACATGGGAGAGAACAGAAAAACTGCTTTAGAACCTGAGCTTCCTACTAATGATCCTGAGTCCTTAAGAGAAGTTTCTCTTGTTATTATATGTTTTCAAAAGCAGAGAATATAGTTATAAGTCCTGAAATGCATTACAAATTTTTGATGGTTAAGAGTTTGTTACTTGGGTAAGAGCTTTATGTGATACATTCCTCAAGAGCAATCTGGACCCCCTAGGGTGATGTTGGCGAGCCAGGGGCCCCACAGTGCACCAGGCTTCTAGTGGATAAATAAAGTGGAGAAGACATCTGCAGTGACAGTAGCAAGTACCTAGTATGAACTGCAAGGTACCACTGGGTCCTGGAGATATGCCTCTGGGGGGAGCACCAAAGGAAAGCACTACACAGAATTTAAATTTTAATTAGCTCTTAATTTGGCTTATTAATATAAGGAAAAGTTATAATTCTTCCCAGCTGCAAGAGTTATAAACTAGTTACAAATAGAAATTTTAAGCAGTGCTCCTTTGACATACTTATCCTTGTTCCATACCAAAGAGAGCTTTATAAAATCTTAAGTTGTTTGGATATGGTTAAAGAGAGTCTTGGGTATATTATGTTATTCCTTTCCCAAACTTACTTACTTTATCACTAAGTCTAGGTCAGAGATTTTCAACTGGTGTACCCCGGCACACTGGTGTGCTGCAAGAATTTTTAAAACATGCAATACCCGACTATTTAGTCAGGGGAACTGACTTCTTTTCCCTGAGATTGTCAAATAAAGAAATGATAACAGCCAACACAACAATAGCTGTCCAGTGTAAATGAAATAAAAATTATACCTGTATATTTTGTCCATTGGCAAAAAACATATATTTTTTGGTGTCACAGAGTTTTAGAAATTACTTTATGTGTGCCATGAAATGAAAAAGGTTGAAAATTGCTGATCTAGGTATCTTGAAATACTTAGAAATACCATTTATTTTCACTTCCTTAACTTAACATGCCAATTAGTATAATCCTATATAATACAGTGGTACCTTGAGATACGAGTTTAATTCGTTCCATAACTTTGAGGTGTGGGAAACTATGAGGCGCTCAAGTCGTGGTAAACTGGTGGGTCGTGTGCAGCCGGCCGATCCTCGCGATTACTCCTATCTCAAATGTTGCTCGTATTTCAAAGCAAAAATCGCTCGCTCAACGGCTTATCTCAAAAATCTCGTATGTTAGGGCACTCGTATCTTGAGGTACCACTGTAAAAGCATAATATGCTAAATGTCCAGTCATCCATTCAATTAATCAAAGTGTAATATGCTGATGATATGCTAAGGCCACTCAACTGCTCACTATGATGTGCATTGACCACTAGGGGGCAGACGCTTCAACCAGTAGGTTAGCTTGCTGCTGGGGTCCAGCTGATCAGGACTGAGCAAGATAGGCAAGACACAGCCTGGAGTTCTCCCACTATCCCTCCACAGATGGCCAACCTCCTGTGTCCTTCCCCAGCCCCGATTGTGCACAAGTGGGGTCCCTCGGTCTGGCCTGCACCCTCTCGCAATCTGGGATCCTTGGGAGATGTCGGAGAGCCAGTTTTGGCCTGATCCTGCAAGCCTGGCCCAGGGACTCCACTGGGGCATGAATTCAAGCACCAAGCTTCTAGTAAAAAATAATGTAAATATGGTTTCCTTATAATTAAACAAAACTCCATGGTGTAGAAATAACATAGCAGAAAAAATGACCACTATACATACATCTGAATCAGGTTTTCTTTTCTGCCGGTCTTCAGAATCAACATCCACACTTCCATTGATTATCTGTGTGCATTTTGGACAAAGCTTCCAACCAGGTACAAGCTGTCTGCCAAATTTTGCACTCAGAAAAGTGGCATCATCTAAGTCAATTACATGCAAGTTTTTTTTGGCTAGTTTCTTATGTATGTTAAAGGGGTCACAACATGACTTCTGCAAATCTTCAAATCTTTCAATGTAAATTTTTGCATGATGAAAGCAAATTGTATTGTTCCCAGAAAGGGTCATGCCAGTTCTAAGTTGAAGTAGAAGCATATCATTTGATGACAATTCTTGCAAAGTCTTGAAACCTGTATGACGAGTATAGTAGGTTTTATGGCATTCATTTGTGGTACGAAGCTGAACTCCAACCGAACATGGATCCATCATTCTTTATTCTAGCAAATTTCCTGTTTAATTCTGTCGAGCAACTGAGCTCTCTCTAATAAGTGATATGCTGGTCACCCTAAAGAAAATATTAAAGAGAGTCAGATTTGTGCTATAAATTTTTATCTGGGAAACTGAAAAGGCATTTGATAAAACTCAATACTTGTTTAAAAGAAAGAATACTTTTAGCAAAAAAGGAATAGAAAGGTATTTACCAAAAAATCTACAAGAATCATTATATTTAATCATGAAACATCAGAAGCATTCCCTGTAAAGTTAGAACTACATAATACCTGCTGTCAGTCACAGCTTCCATTTAACACCATATTAAAAGGTATCAGAATTGAAAAGGAAGAAACAAAAATTATTACTTAAAGATTTAAATATCTACATGGAAAATATAAGAGGTTTTAGCAAACTATTAAAAGAAGCAAGATAATTTTAATTTAACAAAGATACTAGAAACCAAAAACACTTTAAGATACCTTGCGAAACATATAAATCTTAAAAAAAGGCATGTAAAGCTTTATGGCAAAAATTTTCAAACAGAAAGACAAAAAAATACTTTTAATAAATGCTGAAGAAATATGCCTTGGAAAGTCTATAGTAAATATGTCAATTCTCTACGAATTTATAAATCCAAAACTATTCCAATCAAAATCCCATTAAGTGTTCTGCCTACTTATTCTTGGAATTTAGCAAAATAGTTTTTACATGGAACGGTAAAGGTCCAAGTGAGCCAAGAGAATCTTGAACAAAAACAGAATAAGACATTTACTATAAAACTATTATAATGAAAACTGGTATCAGCACAATACAGACAAAGAGACCCATGAAAAGAGGAAGATGTATAACATACAGTATTATAAATCAGTGGGCATTACACGTTAATGGAAGGATTTAATGAAAGATGCTTGGAAAACTGCCAAACCATGTGGAAAAGGGCAGAATAATATTTCTCTTTCACAAACAAAAATCAATTCCAGTTAAAGAATTAAGCATGAAAATATATTTACAAAAACAAACAAACAAACAACCTAGAAGACTTTGTGATACATTTCGTTTGATATGTGCATTTTTGTTTGAAAAATTCTTCTCTGCCCCAGTATCACAAAGTGTGTTTTTGGCACACTTTTGAGTACTGTATGTGATTTCTGGAGGAACACTTTAAGGAATTACACTATCTGCACAATTATACTGTTTTCTAAGCATCCATCCCTTAGGTGTCACTGTGGGATTAGAATTATTTGCTATTGGAGTTGCCAGATAAAATATAGAATGCTCAGGTTCAAGTTAAATTTTAGATAATGCACAAAAAAATTTCACATTAATTATGTCCCAAATATTGCTAAAAAACAAGCTGTTATTTGTCTGAAATTCAAATTTAACTGAGAATCCCATATTTTTATTTGCTAATTCTAGCAACCTCATTTATTATGCAATTTTTATTTATTTACTAGAGGCCCGGTGTATGAAATTAATGCATGGGGGAGGGTGTGTCCCTCAGCCCAGCCTGCACCCTCTCCAATCTGGGACTCCTCTCACAATCCAAGACTGCTGGCTCTCAACTGCTCATCTGCCTGCCCCTAACTGCTTCTGCCTGCCAGCCTGATCACCCCCTAAGTATTCCCCTGCCAGCCTGATCGATGATGAACTGCTTCCCTGCTGGCCCGATTGCCCCTAACTGTTCTCTCCTGCAGGCCTGCTCACCCCTAACTATCATCCCATGCAGGCTTAGTTGGCCCTAACTGTCTTCCCCTACAGGCCTTGTCACCTTCAAATGCCCTCCCCTGCTGGTCTGATCACCCCTAACTTCCCTCCCTTGTCAGCCTGGTCACCCCTAACTGACCTTTCCTGTCTGCCCAATTTCCCCTTACTGCCCTCCTTTGCAGGCCTTGTCCTCCCAACAGTCCTCCCCTGCAGGACTGGTCGTCCCCGATTGTTTTCCTCTGCCGGCCCAGTCACCCCAACTGCCCTCCCCTGCCAGTTTGGTCACCCCTAACTGCCTTCCCCCACTGGCCTGATCACCTCCAATTGCCCTTCCCCTGCTGGCACAGTTCTCCCTAAAAACCCTCTCCTGCAGGCCTGATCCCTCCCCACTGCCCTCCCCTGCTAACCATCTTGTGCCCACATGGGGGCAGCCATCTTGTGTGTTGGAGTGATGGTCAATTTGCAATTTGGATTATATAGGATTTTTTGGCATTTTCTAGTAAGTAGAGATCTTTCTTTGGTGTTAGCCTCAAATTAGGTTTTACCTCTTACCTATTATTAAAAGAAATCTGAACTTCTATGAACAAATTGTAAGAGCTGCTCAGTTTAAAATAAAACTCTGAAAACAATAGCAGAGTGAAGTGCAGATTAAAAAAGAAATGAATTATTTTTCTTTCCAAAATTTTTAGAAGTATAGTAATACTATGTTCCAATATGTTGATTTCTCATTAATAGAGGAACATTTTACTTGGCCAGTCTCCTAATTAGTGGGAACAGTAGTATTAAGAGGAAATTTAACCAAATAAAAAATTTACTGAGTTTTTTAAGTTAAATCAAGAGTCCTTCTTTGTCATGAAAAATGTCCTTTGGGGGTAGGGGTGACGTATAAGTTCTTATAATTTGTCAAGCATTTTCTAAGTCATCTCTTATTTAATGAAAATATTTTCATCTAACCCTACCATGCTCACATAAAAAAGTCATGCCTCTTGTAACTGTCAACTCTTTGTGCCAATTACCTTCAAATATTAACTCTGTACATTACATAGGCAATAACACAAGGACTAAAGAGCCAAGAGGAGATAATCTCAATTCTCAAGTAAAGGCCCAGAGCCAATAAGAAAGGTAAAGAGAATTTAGAACAAATATATAGTCCACAGTACCATTTAAAAGATTTCTAGCAAGAGCTGGGCACAGCTATAGCACAGACACTGAAGTATAGGCATTCCATCTTGTCCCTGTAACCTCTATGTTGGAAAAAACTGCTTTTTGAAATTTTAACCCTGCTACTCTTGGCTGCTGTAAACACGCTTGCTTGCTTACATGATAGGGAAAATAAGCTCAACTATCTGATCTTGCAAGCCGCTGAACATGGATCCATCATTATTAATCCTGGCTACTGAGGACATCATTATTAACCTCTGCATTAGGGCAAGAGTACTGGCTCTCCTGTCCAGTACTGTACCTCTTCCCTCTTCTCCACACTCCTTACACTTTTCCACTTCAGTTCAGAATAAAGTTTAGTATCTCTGATACGACATAAAAAGCGCTACACCAGGTGACCTCCAGCATCTGAAACGTACTCTGCTCAAGGCTACTGAGTTGTGCTGTGTGCGGGTTACAAGCTTCCTGCAAAACATCTACATAGGGCTCGTGGTAAAGCCTACAAAAGGTCCGGAAACCCCATATTTGGGGGACAAAGAGACCAATGGGGTATAAAGGGAAAGCTCCCTCCATATTGCTTTGCTCAGACTTTGAGAGACAACTCCTCTGAGACCGCTAGCGTAATAAAGGCTCCAAAATTCGGCCGATTAATTGATTAAGGCGTCCTCTGTTTAGCTCGCTGATTTACAATATAACAACATCAGCTCATTAATCTTTACAACTTTGAGGTACCATCACCCGCATTTACAGATGAAGAAACTGAAGTTTAGAGCTCTGGTTTCCAAGCGAACACGATGGCTGATATACCAGAGACATGTAAGAAGTATTTGCTGAATGAATTAAAAGCACACCTACCCAAACCAAATTTCACTTTATATGAAGAATCCGTTCATTAGGCTCACTCAAAGCACTTCCCTCAGATTTTTTAACGCTCTGCCCGGTGTATTTTCAGATCGTTTTGGGAATCCATTTGCAATCTGTCACTATTCCTCGGGTCCTTTAAAGGCCAGAGAGAACTGAGCGAAGGGGGACTGCAACCACAGAGAGCAGTTTCCAGGCCAAGAGTCACCAGCAAAGCTTTCCTCCATCTCCCTTATTCTGGATGTCACCGAGACTGTCAGTCCCTGGTTCACACTATGGATGCTGGGTAAATGATTGTTTTGTTTTGTTTTGTTTTACCACTTTGTAGAAAATAAAGTCTAGGCTCTTTAGAACAGCAGTTCTCAACCTTGGGTCTCGACCCCTTTGGGGTGTGTGTGTCCATCGACCCCATCACAGGGGTCGCCTAAGACCCATCAGAAAACACAGATATTTGCATTAGGATTCACAACAGTAGCAAAATTACTGTCAGGAAGTAGCAAAGGAAATAATTTTATGGTTGGGGGGTCACCACCACAACATGAGGAGCTGTCTTAAAGGGTCCCCGCACTGGGAAGGTTGAGAACCACTGCTCTAGAATGTCATCATGTGTTCTAAACGCCACATCACTGCCGCCAAAACTACACTACCTGCCAAGTTATCTTCCTTTGTACGCCTCTATACTGTTCCCTTTGCTGAGAAAACCCCTCCTCCTGGGAGTGGGGGTGGGGGTCACCTGGGTACCGGGTTCAAGGCCACCACATTTCAATCCTCAGCCACCTAACCCACCGCTCTGAGGGCTCCCGGGCTGACTTGTCCCTCCAGACACCACCAGTGTCTCCACCATCTGCTGAGCCTCACCCAGAGGCCACTGTTGGGGGCCCTCCTTCCTCCTTCCTCCTCCCTCCTCCCTCCTCTCCCCTCCTCCCTCTGGCTGCACTTTCACTGCGACTTCTCAGCTGCTGGAGGGCAGCAGCTCCATGGTCTCCCTTTCTTTCTCATAAGGGTGGAAAAACCAGCAAAAACCAGCACTTGGGGGACCTCCCTTTGCACAGCCCCCACCCCAGGCTGGTTATTTATTTGTTAAACCCCCTCCCCACCCCCAGGACACACTAAGTTCCGGGAGGGCCCCGCGTACAGCAGCTGACTTCTCTCCAGCACAAGCCTGACACTCAGCAGACTCTTCACCGCGTCTTTTAAACGAGCACATATATCCAGAAACGAATCAAATCTCACCCCAAGAAGCCTAAATCCCCCCAAAACCAATGTGACCAAGACCCCAGGATCCTGCAATTCTTCCCGCCCCCAACCCTATGGGGGTCACAGGCCCAACGCCCTCCCCCGCCCCCGCCCCCACCCTCACCCCCAGTTCCCGACTCCATCCTCCCGTCTCCAGCCTCCAGACCCGTCCCAGGAGCACCTACTCTGTTCATAATAAAAAACGGGATAAAAAAAACAACAAAACAAAACAAACAAAAAAACACATGACTACCGCTCCTCCCCGGCCTCAGGCTCACATGCAGGGCCGGGAGGGCTCTGATTACAAAGAATAAAGACGAAATAGGAGAGAGATACGCTGGGTACGGGGTTCAAGGCCACCGTATTGTAATCCTCATTCGCCTAACCCATCGCTCGGGGGGCTCCCGGCCTCCGGGAGGGAGGCGGCCCCTCGCAGGCGCGACCGATGCGGCGGACGCCGCGCGGGGGCCTAGGCACCGGGAGGCGCCGAGGAGCGGGGGTCGGGGGTCGGGGAGGGGGATCGGGAGGTCGCAGACAACCCCCCTCCCGCCTCCGGGACCCGGCCAGGATGCCCCTCCTTCCCAGGGACCCGTCTCCCCGCTCCTTCCCCCCCGGGACCTCCCCCGCGGCCTGGTCCACCTGAGCGCGAGCTCCTCCGCCCGGGTTCGCAGGGAGCCTGTAACCACGCAGCGCAGCCTCCGCCGCCCGCTCCTCGACTCGGCCTCGCGCTGCCACCGAGAGGACGGCGAGCGAGGGCTAGAGGGGCCCGGCGCGACCATAGAGAGGGACACGAGAGGGCAGCCCAGAGCGGAAGCAGCCGGGCGCCCCCCGCGGCGGGAAGGATGGGGCGGCGTCAGTCGGCGAGTGATGCAAGGTGAGGCAACAGTTGCTTCTTGCGCCGCCGACTAGACTAGATTTTGTTGTTTTAGGGAATGGTTTGGTCCTCGGGGGCCGTCTCTCCCCAGGTGCGGGTTTGGCTGGCGTGGATCCTGTTCGCAAATCTCGAGTGGACGCCGGATATTTGCACCCCAATCTTTCTGATCCGCAGGGTAGAAGGGCTTGTGTTAAAAGGACCCCAGGAACAGAGACCCTTTATGGAAGGTCTCACGTTTTATGTCATTAACTTTATTCAAGCTAAAAGTGTTCCAAAATGCATCTCTTTTAAACTGTTAGAAAAATAGCTGATTGTTACTTTGAGTATGATTTGGGCTCCAAGAAGATGCTTGTAAATGTTTTGAAGGGAGAAATAACCCTCTTTCTTGTATCTCTAAGGTTTGCCACAGTTGAGGTACTCATTCATTTTAAGGTGGATTTCATTCATTTAGGATCTTTGAGAGCTCAAGATCCCTTTAACTGAAGGCACCCGGATACCTTCCATCATTTTCAGGTGGGAGTGGGAGGGAAAAGCCTCCCAGCCCCTCAGTACTGTTTTTGTAGTCACCCAAAAAGAAAAGAAGAAAAAGAAAAAGAGAGATAGGGAAATACAGTCCACCAAGGCCCGAGCTTGCTAGTAATGCTATACACTCTTAATGTAGGTTGCTCTCTGCAGGGAGCCCCCGGCTCTTGCACCACCTCCACGTTGCTGGGTAAGCAGGCAGGGTTTTGCTACTCACCACATTGCACCAGTCTTAGAATTAGAGAAGGAAAGAAAGGCAAAAACAACAGGTAAATCCATTCAACTGTTTCTTCAGGAGGTCACAGGCAGTAGCTTTTTTTAGTAGTTACTTTATGGTTGGCACTTTGCTAAGAGAAAATGAGACAAGAGAATAAAACTTCGCCCTTCTTTCAAAGAGCTCACAGACCAGAGAGAGAGAGAGAAACAAAGCAGTAAAGAGCTAACCCCAGTGTGGCGTGATTAGTGCCATAAAGGAAACGCAGAATATGAACAGAATAAAACGAGAGTTACTAAAGCAGAGGCATTCTGAGAGGAGATTATTGCTGGAATTGAGCTGTCACAGGGAACACTAACCTGAGGCAGTGGTGGCTTTCAGGCAAACTACCTACTAGGCAAGCTATCCGACAGCCCAAATTAAGATGCTTGAATAAAATGGTTTATGGACTCTATTTTAATACCTAGTGAAAAGCAAGGGAAAAGAGGAGTACATTGACATGTTTAGGATAGGATGCAAACAGGCGAAGGACAGCACTTGAATCCGGAGTTAAGCAATGTCCATATACTCAGTCAACCATTTCCATCGATGATATGCTTATCAGGGCCAGAGTTCAGGTCACAGAAAGGAGGCCCACATACTTGCTACGTTTGATTGGTGCAGGGAAACATATCTGGCCACAACTGGAGTTCACTAATTAGCCTGAACAGACATGCGTTTATTTGCATTAATTAATTAACTAATTAATTAATTTAATTTTGGGCTTGAGCACATATGAGATTATATTAGGTGTCACCTCTGGATGAATGATTTGGTGGTGATATAGCTGTCAACTCAGAGATGGCATAATTATTCA